>JAQFYC010002592.1:0-24743 GCA_034694165.1 Tomocerus mixtus | reverse complement strand
TCAGCGCAAAATAATATCTAATTGTACACTAGGAACAAAAGAAGTTGATATAAAATACATGCCATAGTTATCCAAGTCTTTTATTTAATACAAAGTATTTTGCAACACAATCGCTATACTCACATACAATTAGATAGGCATAGAATACACAATAACAATAGAACAGGGAAACGAGAGTTAAATCAGACACCAATTGCAATATATGTATGTTTTTTGAAGGGCATGTTCTAAACCTCCCTTGAAGTTCACTACAATTTTCAATTCTACTGTCTTCTCCTTTTAATACATCACATTCAAATTCGCAGTATCAAATGAACTAATGCTAAGCTACTTTATAGCAAAGTTAACTGTAGTAGTTCGAGTATAAAAACTATCTTCATTCTTAAATGTACTTAAGCTAAAGTTTTGGCTTACCATTAGCATTGCATTGCATTAGGATCGTGATTCATACATTTGTTGGGTTTAGTTACCTGTACCATCGTAATATGACTGTATATTATGTTATTTAGATAAAGTATCTCTCTTATCTCATTCACAAAATTGAATACCTAAGTATTTTACGTGTGACATTTCGACTGCTGCAGTCTAACGTAACATATTAATATAAATACTAACATTAACAAAAACTTCAATTCTTTAGTGTAATAAAATCTTGCTACGCGTGTGTTTGTGTGGTATCAGTAGTGGTATATTGTGTGTTTTGTGTATATCAATGTACTTATATTTACATTAATAAAGTTAATGCAGAGTGCAATGGCTACGTAAATGTATTTAGTTAAGTAAGCTAACGATAAGCACAGTAGAAACCTTTTACAGAGCTAGAGTGAGTATTATGTTAAAAAGAATAGGAATGAGGAATGAGTTAGTGCTAGTATGGTGTAGCATGCTTAGTGAGTGAATGAGCAGTACACAGTACACTGCACTGCCCTATACAGAAAATACACAGGATTCTCACTGTACTCAGCTATGTAGTTTAGTGTAAAGTGTACGAATGCGTTAAGAGGAAAGGAAACTCGATGCAAAAACTTCATCACAGATCAGTTTGCATTCTGCAAGGAAAGAGAACAGAGTAGAGTCTCGCTCCCTCCTTTTATTTCCACACGCCTGCCTTTAATTTCTTGTTTCGTAAAAACTCCCACTTTGTGGGAATTCACGCTTGTTTTCCTACTGACTAACAAACAGCATACATAGCCATTGATTACGTATAATATAATACACAGATTAAGATTACTACAGACACAGACTGCAAGAAAATAGACAATTCATAAGACAGAGGTTTCGCAAACGACTTCATTCATTTCCCATCCCGAAAAAAGTGTTTTCAAAAGCATAGTTCTTGTACACGTACAAATGTGTAGCTAAAAGTGTCTCATTCAACTTACTTGAGCCAATATCAGCAGTGATACATAGGTTAGGCATTATAGTAATTGCGGTGCTTATAACTATAAATAGTGCATGTAGACACAAACACCTGAGTTGACTTGGATTTGGATTTTACTTACTTGCCCCTGCCCTACCTGTCGCCTAATCTCCAATCTATTGATTCTCAATGAATGGGAGTGACATGGAAATAAATCTAAACGTCAAATCTCCTCTGTCCAATATCAACAGACTATGTCTTTCCTAAAGAGAGATCTTAAACTTATTGTCATTCTTCGTTGACAAACAACCTCCGGAAATATCCAGTTCACTTGGTTAGCTTAGCTTGACTTCACAAACACAATCTAATTTATATCTTCTGACAATATAACGTGCAGAAAGAGTGTGTGTGCATGTGTCAAAAGCCAAAGCAAAGTTCTGTCTGCGTTTATAAATTAAGGTGAGTGAGTGTGTGAGTTCGGGTGATTTTATATTTATTACCATTACTACCTTCTTACTATCAACTGCCTATATACAAAATACAACTAAGTGATATGATATGACTATATACATTTATAAAGAGTTTTCCTTATTGCATGTAAATTAGTAGAAATAAGATCCAACGTTCGTATAAAAATTATTCTTGCAAGTTTGCAAGTTAATATTTTTAATTTTATATTTATATTAAATACATTGTGTGTGCAACATAGTAATAGATTTTTCTCAATATCTCCTACAAATACTATTTACTGACTATCTAACCTTCTAGCCATTTACTTCTTTTGAAGAATTATGAATGTGTGTGGTGTGTATCTATTTTTACACACAAATATGGGCGTCTGCATTTGTTGTATGCTAATAAGTCGTGTTACTAATGCTAGCGAAGCGATAAGCAGAGATCTGTTTTATTGCACCGTGTGTAATTTTATAGCTGCTAATGGGAATAGGAATATTTATTGAGTTGATCAGATATTATACAATTTAGTACTATCTGTAGCACAGAGAAGTGAGATTCGATCATTACATTATTATGTACACACCGTGGGTTATAGTTATAGACATAGATCGTAATTGTATAGTGAATTCAATTCCTTTTCAATTCAAATGCTGCATGCATGGGTGTATGTATTAAATAAGTAGTGAGACGTTGCTTGGCCTGTATTGCATGTCGTTATTAACATGAAGTTCCCTTTCCATATTATTTAATGTACATTCAATTCAATTCAGTTTTTGTTTCGTACCAGAGAGTAGTTAGTTACTTGTAAGCATTGTTTTCTAATATTATCTTAATGTATGTAAATGTACATGCACATCTATTCAAACAGAAAGTCAATACTTGTTTCATCTCAGTTAATTAATCACAGACAGAGTGAGTCTTGCATCCTTCTGTTAGATCTATTCTACCATTTGCATTTGTTATATTCTTCTTCTAGCCTCATCATATTATCGTAAGACATGCTGTATTAAGAAAATTAGCAAGTGCAAATAATAACTGAGCGTATGCTTCCATGCATCTGCAAGCTAAAAGCTATTTATCTCCCTATGTCTACATACATTAATATTAGATAATATTATATCTAATTGTAAGCACTGAACTTTTTGCTTCACTTAGTAAGCACAACGTATTTTATATCCGCATTAGTATGTAGTATAAAATAATATTATAGTGAGTAGTTATTTAGTAAGTGTTTGTGTTTGGCGTCCATCCCATAGTGCATACTTAAATGCGCTAAGTACATATGAAATGATTATTTATATCATGCAATCCACAAAAAATGTCTGAGAGACTTGTTATATATATTTGGCATGATAAGAAAATTAAAATAATCTGAGGATGATGAATATGTAAGTAGTTGTGTGTATTTACATCAAAGCAGTGTCGTAAATTACAGTGGAGTTCCATTGGGCCAAAAGAGTAAAGAGTAATGTCCAGTGCTTGCTTAATAAAAGAGTTCTCTATGTTCATTAGGATTTACGACACTGTAGTAAAAGTATAAGAATATTTACAATTTGCCTCATTAATATTATTTGCATCTCCAGTTGAAGAACTGTATGATGTTATCTAATATTGACATTGTACGCTTTATCATGTGGCTGTTGATAAGAGTTAGTTTTAGGATAAATTCAAAACGTATTAAGTGTAGAGCAGAGAGCAGATCAACTGGGTAAATAAATTGTATGTTTAAGAGAACAAATGCCGGATAAGTATGCATGCATTACTGCAATCATCATTAACAAAAAATGAACAAGGACTTTGGTAGTCATGTTAATAATACATGGTTATGTTAATGAATATTAGATAATTGGTAAACGAAAAACTAGTTGAAAGACTATTTAATTTCCGGTTTACATTATAATAAAGTTTTGTAAAATACTAATTGCATATTATGTAGAAGACAAGAAAGTATGGTCCACTTTCAATTAAATATTTTTATGGACGAATATGTCGAAATTCTAAAACGCAGATAATGTTGTATTTATTATTACTTTATCTATCCAGAAGTAAGTAAATAATATAGGACGACATTTCTTTTGCATTATACGACGTAAAAGGTTCATTTTTCAACTCATTCATCGAAATCAGTAAATATTTCTCATTCTTCACATATCCAAAAAGTGCATATTGACCTCCACTGTCCACTGACTAAAATTCAACAGCAGATCAGAGGTGACCTCTGAACTTAATTAAACTAAGTAATCATTAAATTACAAGTTATACAGACTAAGTAAATACAACTAAAGTGTATTTATATACAGTGAGGAAAGATAGTGTTTTTCAATCATTAAACTTTTCATCATATTATTCACAGTTTACTCTTGGAAAGCAATTTCTTCGTAAAGTAGATAACATTCACTTCATGAAGTTATCTGCTTACTGACTAAATAACCGACGTCATTAATCTAGAGAACAATTCTCAAATATTCTATACTAAACTAGCATTAAATTACCGCATCCCGTGTACTTGCTCTCCAACACTCCAACACTACTGGATTTCCAGTTGGTAAAATATACTAACGACAAAAGTATAACAGAAATTGGCAGAGCTCATAAATTATAAGCGTACATGCAACAGACCCTAAAACAATGAAAGTGTTTTCCATCATAGCGGAATGATATTTTAATAAAAGTATATGGGTGTGATATAAAAATATACTCTATTATCTATCTACTGGACTAGAATGAGTGATATATGTCATATAGTACAATTGCTTTTACCCACATGAAAAAATAGAGTAAATAATAATGTGATGATAAAGCCCAGCTTGGTACACAGTAATAATCCATGCATAAACACACGCAATTTACCATTAGATAGTAGGTAATGGTATTTACAATTTACATACAATATCGTCTGAGTTTCTTTTTTAGTCATTTGCATTGCGAGCAGCCATTATTGATTATGTTGTGGTTTGGTGTGTGTGGTGGTATAGTAAAGTGGATGTTCATTAATATGATGGTTCTTTTTTTAAATTCTAATAGACATAGTGTATGTACAGTACAATACATGGATTGTGATTGTACACTCACATTGTGTATCTGATTGATTGATTGGGATATTATTCATAAGGTAACCATAAACTACTATACTTCTTGTCGATACATTTTGTCTTTTATGAATCATGAAAATCGAAATTACTTAGCCAATGCTTTCAAAATTGTTTTAATGGCTACATTAATGATAGTCTGTGTAATATTCTAAAAGAAAAGGAACTTAACCGATGTCAAAACATCACATTAGTAGTGCGACTATTTTATACTAGACCGCGAAGTTCCTTGAAGTGTTTAGCTGTCGAGTAGTGTAAGTTAAGCATCAAGCCACAGATATAAATTGCTACAATTGAAAATTATTTGCCTTCAATTTTCAACTCTCTATCTAATATATATTTTAGCTATGTACTGTATAATGTAGGTAATGTGTAGTGCGTTTCCCTATTAAGCCCTTACGTAATAGCAAAGGAAAAATATGAACTTGAATGTATATGTACGGTGTATTAAATTTTTTATCCAGATAAGATCATTTGATTTGTTGAATTTCGTAGATGGAAATGGATAATTAATAAGTTTAAGACTATGGCTTGAAGCAAAGTGGTTCAAATATTGTAGACTTACTTGTAGGACTGGGACTTCACTATTTATATCTGTTGTAATATCTGCACAATGCAATATGTGCAAACGTAGGCGTGTAGCCAATATTTATTGCATCAAGTGCAGAATTTTTAATATGGTCTCATCACTTTTCACTGTAGTGTAGCCATATTTTTTGCGACCAAGAAATTATATTTTGAATGTAGATTAATTCTAAGATTGGGCAATATAAGTGTATTTATGGCTACGTTGAAAATCAAAACGCCCTATGCTATTTTACTGGTGCTGGCGTTGGCGTTAGTTAGTGTTAGCATTAAAGCTAACTGCGCCATGAAAGATGATGCGATATTTTTGTTCTTCATTATTCATGCAAGCAATAAAAGCTCTGGGCTTTAGTAGCGAAGATGAATGCCAATTGTATTTGCATGAGATGAACTACATATTATATAGAGAACCACACCACAACCATCATAATCATACCAGCAGAAAACAAGACTCTCTGTTGTTAAATAACTAGCACATAATAATATTTTTTCTTTGAGGACAACGCTTACAGGACACACTACAATAATAAAGCTTGCTGTGTAGTATGATGTTTTATTTTTTTACTCTTGTGCAAGTGCAATTTTTTTCAATGTTCAACTAAATTCAATGCTAATCACTGGCTTCGGCTTGACTCAGTTTCTCAGTTTGCCGTTGCTATCATTACTCGGACTATTTTGACTGTTGTTGTAATATGTAAATGCTCTAATGGTTTTAAAAATGATAATATTATTCTCTCATTTCATGAAGCTTTGCCTATTTGTCATTCCTAAGCAGTCCTAAGCAAAACCCTCCTACTAATATTTAGAAAAATATATTTAAAAACAATTACGCTTGCTACTCAAGTTGGCATTTCTGTAATGTAAAAAGTAACTTGAAAGTTGAAGAACGGGCACATGGACAAGTATTTGCTACTTATCTTTATCTATCCTTCGGTAGGTATGTGTACACAACAGCATAATAAGTACTTTGCCTACTATTTATGCAACTTGTGACATTGTGTATTTTTGCATGAATGACATTAGCAACATGGAAACCTGCAATTTTATTTGCATAATGGAGAAAAAGGTTGACAAATAAATGTTGCGCGATTGTTTGCTCTGCTTACTGGAGCCTTCACTTGACTAAGGCGACCACACCAGAATGTATGCATAAACACCCCAAAATTAAAATATGAATTGGTACTGGTACCTATATACATAGTAACACATACACATAGTTATATTTATAGCGTAGTAAATTGGGGCGCCCTATATTTTAGTCAAGTGTTACTTATTATTATTTCTTAAAGTAGAGTCTGTTCAATGTAATGTACTAAATTATGCACAATTTTGTTTTTCCAGCTCACCTGAAGGGATGCGAAACAATAAGAGAGAGTTGACATGTTGACAGATTCTCCCTCATCAAATCACTTGAGAGCAGAGCACACCACATAAGAACACAGACAAGTTACCAATTGTTCCCTGCTGATTGTTTCAAGATTTACCGAATAGTATCCTCCTACTGCAATTTGCACGTATGGGTGGATCAGACAACTTCCTAATGGATCTTATCCTACTTATTATGTAGGTAGCAAATGTATTTATGTATCAGAGCTGCACTTCTCTAAGTTCATATAAACTTACTTATACAACGTAACACACAGATTGTATTGTGATGACATTGACTGTAACGTCTCGACTACTCCAACTCCATAGTGGAACCCAAACCCAAATTTAACTGCCAGCCAAGCCAACTACTTACCTACTGCTGTTATCTAACTTGCTTACTGCAATGTGAGTACCCTAATAATGCCAATGTTATTGCCGATGGTAGCTTCTGGTTTGCGGTTCCCATTTACTACGACGACTCCTTCTCAGCAAATAATTGTTACACCTTCAGATATCCAGAAGTGCAGTTTATGTCCATTGTCCTCCTGCCATTGTCGTCCAAATAGAAATACTATTATCCACCACACAGAAAACTGCTCTACTGAAATTGAAGCAGATTTATTGTTCGTAGCTGGAAAAGGAGGAAATACAATTAAAGATAGTAGCAGTAGCAGCAGTGTCTCATCCTCATCCTCATCTCCGTCTTTAGAACTACAGGACAGCCGCACTCGTTGTGATTGTGATGCCGCAAAGCTTTTGCACACTTTTACCTACTCGGAGAGCATTTTCAACGTCAACTCTAACTTTAACATCCATCCATCTCCTACTCATCACTTACTGACTCCTCACTTGTTATCCGTTAAAGAAAAGAATGAAGCTCAACTTCAAATGACACATTATTCTTCAGACTCAAAATCAGTGCTTTGCGATTGTTTGGTGCCGACAGACCTCTCGCAGCTCTCCTTCTCCCTACTCCTCCCTACCACCATCGATTCAGATAATATTCTTTATCCAATTCTTTAGCCTTCCTAATCCTAAGGCACTCTCTTATCTCTTCGTCTAATCATCATTTTTCCTTATTCGTTTATTCGTTTATTCGTATCCTACTTGCTATCCAAGTGAGTTTCATTCTCGTCCTCGTCACGCACAGTCACAATTAGAAACACAGTAGCTTGCATAGTTTCATTATCATCCCGGAGCTACAGATAAAGCTGACTTAGAAAAATACAGTGCTACAATATTGGTATCTGATATCTGATCTAAGGCCAGTGCCAGTGCTGACCTGAGCCTATCATCCATCTCTTCTTGATTATCAAACAATATAACAAGTTATTCAGTCTCTAATTAATCGTGGGAATTATGGTGTGACATGTGCTATTAATGTTCCCTGTGACTTATGTTAAGGCTGTGCTCTGCCTCTGGTGTGCAAATAAATTCAGTGCTGCAAATTCACGCAGACCACAAGAAGTCAAGCCAACAATACAGAGTGAACTGACTGAATATCTATAGCTACTGATATAAGATACACTTTTGTAACATACATACGCACATACTACATACATAGCATCCGAGAGCCGAGTCCTCCTAGTAGGATCGTCGGAAGTAAAGTAACAAATAATAAATGGACTAAAGTTTAACAACTTATTAAATTATCCGAGATAAATTGAATTCCATAAAACGTGACAGCCAGAGTAAGACTGAGACAAAAGAGTCAAGCGAAACTCTTTCTACTTAATTGTTATGTTAAGCGAGTCAACTGTTTAATTAAGTGTCTCTCCTCCGTCGTGTGCTTGTTTTCTACTTCCCTTAACAACGAAACGCAAAGCAAAAGCAACCAAAGCAAAGCAAACCACTATTTGCCTACTGAACTTACGCAGTATGTATGCAAATATTATAATAGGTGACCTATTATTATAATGTACCAAGAAACTGAAATGAAACTGAAAGTATAGTAGAGCAAACAAATAGTTAGTACCTACAAAAACAGGGGAGTGAATTAGATGAACAATAACTTTCTTCTCAGAGCTAATAGCTAGAGGAGTGCGGGAAGCCAAGCCAAGCCAGGCCAGGCGCTCATTTTCATTTCACTCATCTTCAGTTGAATTAAACTCCTTGAGAGTTTCTAAAGAAAAGGAGTTAATTAAGAAATTGTATTGTGGTTTTAGCATCTGCGTTCCTCTCATAATAAATGACAGTCTATATCTCAATCTGACTCACTCCACTCAAGTCAACTTACTTTCCTACGTACATTTACTTACAATTGAACTATAAAGAAGAACGCCAATGTGAATCTGCTAGCCGGGCCAGGCCAGCGTCGCATAGTCTCATCGTAGCTTTGTTTGGCTTGGATTTGGATTTGGATTTACTTGGCTAGGCCAGGCCAGGCTAGTCTCTTCATTAAAGGAACTAACTAGAAACAGTCTCGTTTTGCCATTATTGCCCTTTTCCTTCAGTTCCCAAAGAAATAGAAGTTTATTACGTAGAGTCGTGACATGTAACTAATGTTACGTGTGCTCAACTTTTCCCATTAGCCTTACACTTAGTAACATCACAACAAGTCGGATGAGAAGGTGACCAGTTGAGTCCAATTGCGTCTGGCAAACTATTGTTGATGAATTTGATCTCTGCTGGCGAGTCAAAGACTACAAGTTGTTAGTTTTCTCCCTGCCGTGACCCATGCGATTCAAACTGACCCAATGACCAACTTTCCCATGTTTCGATGCAGCAAAAGCGGCAAGACCATTTTCATCTTTTTCATCATCACCCTCGTTTGGCTCCACACTTACATAAATCTCAAAGTCAGCTCGACAGACAAAAGGTAAGGAAAACTTTTAATTCTGCCCTTTTAAGTATTATATACTTCTATTTAAACTAGGTATCTCTTCTTTTCTGTCTCAACATCTCTGAAGAGGAAAACTTTGATACTTTACATCATCATCGAGAGTGCAATACGATGTACTTAGACATAAAACGTAACAAACTATAAACTTACGTTTCATTTACTCATTCATCTCAACTTAAATTCGATGTAATGTACAATACTACAAACAAACTAAAAACAAAGGCAATCCTGGTATCAGAATGGTAGGCAGGCTAGGCACAAGCAGGAATCCATTATTTTATCTTGTTACAATTATTGTTAGCAGAATCCCTGCCTCCAGCTCATCTACAGATATGTTATATCTGTACTAGGTTTCTCAGTTGTCGCATAACTCTTCTAATTATCGAAGCACACATTATTATACAAGCATAAATTCTAATGGATATCAGTGCAAAAATAAGTATAGAGTTCTATAGTTAAATTCTGCTGATTAATTACTTTATATTCACTTAACAAGATGAGAGTAAGGGAAATCATAATAAATAACTAAATTACTACTTGCTCATTAAATACGTAATACACTACGCTATGTATGTTATAAAAGTACCTACTAATGGCAAACTTCATATAATTTGCGTAGGTAACTGTGTGTATAATCTGTCTGTGGTTTGGTCTAGCCTTCTCGTAAGTACTACTAAGTAGAAAGAAACAGAAATGAGAAATCTTTGAATGCTTTCCAAGTTTTCATTGTTATTTACATTATTTGCCATGTGTGCACTATCAACATCGACTAACACAGTGCACTCCACTCAAAACCTTTACTTACGTTACACGTTACAACTTAGCGTTGACTTCTACTGTGATTTGTGCGTGTGTGTAGTCGTGTAGGTGATGTGGATGGAATAACAGAGTAGTAAGATCCATCCAGATGGAAGGATTAGATTATATTTTATATTTTATATCATGTACATACAATGTATAATATCAGTATAGAGATATGTACCTACGTAAGTAAGCATATGCTAAAGAATCGCAAATCGCAACCATAGCCGGTCTCATTGTCATTAATAACCTGTAGAGGCAGCTAAAGCAATAAAGCCGAGTTAGTTAGTTCTACTCTACTACTACTAACTAAACTAAAACTTTGAAATATATTATAATAAAACAAGTTATACACACAGTAACACTTATAAACCACGTCATAATAAAATATCTTCAATTCAGAATTCAGGTATGCAGTATTATGTTTCTGCTAACTGTACTTACTGCTTTATGTATACATGTGTACCACTACCACTATGTATGTAGAAGAGAGGCAGTGAAATGAAATAATATGAACCTTAGAATCTAATCTGAATTGTCCACATTTACAAAACTACATTTGCTCTAACTCTAACGCTAACTCAATGCATATTTTTTTTATTACAGAGCGGTAATAATGTAAAACTAGAGTAATAACAAGAAGGACTGCATGAGCTTCCTTATCTGCCTTCAGTTTAGTTTAGTTACTTATCGTTAGCTAGAAAGATTAGTTATGTTAGGAACGAGGGCTGAACTTGCAAAATTGTGGTTCCTGATGCAGATTCCTTCGTGTTCTTTTGGATAGGTAGTGGCAGTAGTTTAGCTGTAGCTTACTACTTTTAGTAAGTTATTTACTTAGATTTGGCTTCTGGCAAGGAAGGGTCTGCCGTGACTTTAGTCTGCCCACGATCTCATTTCACTTTTTGGCATTTTGTTCGCCAGTTCTGTACTGTTTCACATAGTAGTACAGTACATGTAATCACACAAGTAGACACACTTAGGCTATGGCAAGTGTTGCCAACTAAAATAGAGACTTACTTAGCTACTTTACTTTACTTCTTACGCCAGCAACTTTTATTATTTCATTTACGAGAAACGGTATCAACAGGAAAAATGTATCAAAACAAGACTGCCAGTTGATTGGATTGCATTACATTGTCTTTTGCGAATACTTACCTTAATTGGCATCATAAAAGATTAATTCCTATTTTGACGGAGGTTATCATGTTCGATGTTAGTAAACAGGATTATTAGGTTCTAGATTCAACTAAAGATCAAACAATTGATTATCACTGTCAATAGAAGCGACCGCATATTTTTTTTTGTCATATTTGTACACAACAAATTCCATTACAGACCTAAAAAGCAGTTGTCGTTTGTATTTTTCATAAGAAGATGTATCCAACCCGATGCTCTTTGAGTTTTAGTTGGTATGGCATCTTCTAAACCATGTGTACTTTTATTATCTTTAATGTGTACAACAACTACAGTCTTTTGGCAAACATTTTTGTAAGCGTTTGCTAGGAAAATATTATGTTGTTATTTTACTGCAGTAGCATGCACTGCATGATGATATTAAAATGGATATGTTTGGAAAAAATAGCTAGCCTATTCCCTGATACACAATGGTAGATAGTTAAAAAATGGCAAACACATTTCACAATTCTGGAAAATCCAGTATGTCCGCCGAAGTAAAATTCTTTTCGTATAATGAATAACTCGTGACAATAATTGTGTATTGTTTTTGGTAATCTATTACAATTTTATATATACTTTTATATGACGTAGTGGTTATCCAGGATAAAATGAGCGCTAGTACTAGTACAATACACAAATACTGTGAACTATGCATTACCACGAAATAAAGATGGGTCTTCAGAATAAAGGTTAATCCAATGTCAATTAATTCTTTGCAAACGGTATGCAAATTCGTAGAGGTATTAAAGGTCAACAAGTTCAAATGGAAGTTCGTCACACGTAAGCACGCAATTTTGAACAAAAGTTTCGTATAAGTTTCGAAATCTTTACTTATATTTCACTCTGAGGAGGGACTGTGGCAGACGTCCTATGTAATTAGATATTCTGTTCGTTTTCATTGAAATATCCTGTAATTAGTTATGCAAAATAATAGGGAATAGCTATTGGTACATAATATAATAGTATCTACTAGCTATGCTACAAAACATATCAGAGACTTCACTTCAGATCAGACTACATATATTTTACTACATACCTACATGGAATTTATTCGGTTTGCAATTAACTTAATGTGGCAGTGCTTTCAGGGAATCGGGTAAAGTGGTTCTAGTCAGTCCTAACAATAATTCGTAGTGAGCGGAATGAGAACACGATAGATCGGAACGAAACGCAATACGCAATAATTCTCCAGAAGAAAGAGAAAGGTAGTACATCTGGAGTACAGTAGCCAAGTGAAGCTCAACATTGTGCGATAGTGCGAATGCAGACGCAGACAGACAGACGGGAGAAAAGTGAAATCTCATTAGCACGGAAAGTTGCGGTGATGGACGTTTTTCGGTAGAAAACCCCCATTTTTATGACTTAATCGCGTGAACCCAGAGAGTTGAGCCTTTCGCTCCTTTTGTGTTTCATGGCACCGCCATCATCATTCATCACATCAGTCTCCCTCATTTTCATGCACGGGCATACGTTTACTACATTATAATTTTACTAATATTCATTTGCTTCATCAGTTTATATTGAGTGATGATTTACGTTTTCTACTTTTCCAATCTAACCGTAATCACACAATTGTACATAGTTACTTTGTATTTTGTATGTATACTTCAGAATTATATTATTAAAGAGACTGAGAGATGAAACTTGCTAAATTAGAGAGTGGAATTATTAATCCGTTTTTTGTCTTTTTCTTCTATTGTCAATATTGTTAAGCTTATTGAAGCATTACTTTTTAAAATATTAATGGCTAGAGCTTCTTTTGTATGGTTTCCACATTGAAAAGTAGAAATAAAGTAGTTTTGTTTCTTGGCAATGTAGACCTAGACATCTTTTGTTGTAGTTTTGATAATTAAAGTTTGAACAATGGCAAAGAGTAGAAGACCTGACGGCGTACATAAATGTGATGTATTATTCATTCCTAAATAAAAGAAAAAGGAACAGGTGCTTTTATACCGGATTTACTGATTCTACTACTTCATTCTCTAATAGAGATTTTTCCATTTTTCCTAGCATACACGAAATGTTAGCACAGTACACTAACCCGAAATTGAGTTTTACGATCCAGTTTCCAGTTGAAACCGGAAGTGAAAACAGCTTATTTTAGTTTCAGATAAATAATAAAAGAAGCGATCGATAAAGTTAAGTAATTGGTGCAGCAGCATGTTGTTCTCAAGTTGGATTAAATGTAGACATGTAAAGTTTGTAATAGAAACAGTAGCTCTATTAAATGTTTAGGTGCTTTACACAACTGGAGTAGATAGTGGTGCAGTAAACTGCAGTTTACTTTACTTATACTACTATTACTCTTCTTGCGCTCTTATTTTCCACGGTAAATGACGCCATAATTCAGCATGCGTCCATACTACACTATATTTAACTGATAGAAATGAAGGTCTATATGCACAGTGCCTAGTGTCTTGCAATATTAGTACATCCTGTTCATTTTATTATTCGGAATAATTTCATTTCTTGTAGTAATTGTGTAGACAAAATATCTTTAAATAAAAAGCAAGGGTAGCTAATTCGGAGGTTTCTGCATGCTACTATCTTATGGTCATTATTATATTATACAAAATATATACTCGACATATGGCCTCGTAATACTTATTCTACTTTTAGTGACCGTAGAAAGGATGAGTAAATATTTTGGTGCAGGAAAATATAATATGCATGCAAATATTGTTTTGTATGGATTTATTCATTGCGTAAGCAACATCCCTAATGAATCTCTTTGTGTTTCTCTATTCATGTAGGTGTATGTGTATACATTATGCTAAATACTTCAGTATGCTACTCCCTATTGACTATTAAATTATTACTGCAATTTAAAATACGAATTAAATAATGTATGCCTGAAACTATTTACTAAGTGTTTGTGCATGTTGTATTACAAACGTACTCTGACGCGTGACACCATCACCGATCATATTATTTTTCAATTAAGACAAGTGGCATAATACTACAAGAGAAAGAAGCAATTAGTGCATCTAGTTTGAATGTGTACACATTTATACAATAATTTAACTCCACAATCCTTCTTAAATAGTGGCACAAAGGCAATAAATCTGTTCTATACTTTGTAAATAAATTCTTCAATCGTTTAGGGGTATATTCTGTATAGAGTGCACTAGCCAAGATGTACTTTGTTGATATTGCATAGCATTTTGAATCATACTGTATGTCATTATCGTTTACTATACTTAGCAGGCTATGCTAATAATAATAATAAGACAGACCAAAATTGCTTACGTATTGTTGGAATTATACGTAAGTTGAGCCATGGTATGATAGTGATACGGTCTTGGTCTACAAACAGTACTAATAATATGCACACGGTAAATGTGCACAGAATAATTATGATTACCATTACATTACCTGCAAAGTTATATACGTTTATGTATGAGATGTTTGTTATGCTTGCCAAAAAGTCAAAGAGTATTATTATTAACTCTTTCTTTATTCGCATGCATGATGGTCTAGTTTCTTGAGTCTCATTCATGGACTTACTTAGTAAACTACATCGAGAATCTCTCATCTCATCATTATCTTTTCGAGTATGAAGAGTATGAACCCAAATGACTTTCTAGTTCAACTTCGTATGTTACCTGCCACTGGCGATGATAGGGATGCAAACTTCACTTCTGACTTCACCGTTGTCTGCCTTGATCGACGAGATATGATATCACTTTGGTTTTTCAGCTTAGTTTTTTTAGTAAACTGAATACTGAATATAGTGCATTCACTGTAATTTAGAGATAATCGTCCATAGCGAATAGCGACACAATTTAGACATGCAGAACAAAGTGCATAATATAATAATATATTTAGTACCGACTTAAAAGTTAAGAGGCAAGCTTATATCTATATACCTATCTCTGTAGTATGGGTCTATTTTCTAAACCTGTGGGCTTAGATTGACACTGAGTATTTGAAATTATTGTCACTCAAAGGCACAGGAATACTTAAGTGCTGAAGAAAGTATCTTTACCTTTGATTTACAATTTATCGTTGGAATGTGTGAATATCACTCAAATTAGATTTTCGCTTTGGGCTGATTTAAGTAAGTTGAAATGAGTTGGCATTTTGGCCGTGCCCCATCCTCTTTTAAGTAGCATAGGTAGCATTACACCAAATTCATTAGATCGGATAATATAAATTTTTATTCTCCAGTCCAGGAGATCAGTTTGTTCTAAAATACTTAATTTTGTTTGTCTAGACTGCACTTGCCTGGTGTTCCAATTTATTTAAGCTTACTTCGAAAATTGTTTAAGCTCGAGTTAGTTTACTTTTCCCAAGTTTTATTTATCTTCTACTTTGATGCTGCAAACCACTTTATATTTAAAAGTTTCTTACGAATAATATTATAAGTTTATTAGATAGGTAACCCAATTCTATCTCAAAAGTTTATGCAGTTCATGGTGTTGTGTTGTCATAGCTAAAGACGTAATCTAAAGAACAGAACTGAGGTATGCTAATATTAACCTATATTCTCAAGTTATGTCATCAACCCGATAAAATTAACACTTGATCATTAGAACAATGGGAAAACATTTAAAGATTATTTACTACTCGTAGTATGTATACAATACACAGTGATGGACTCACGAGCATTTATTTGCACTTCACGAAGTGCTAATATTTATATTTATTTAAAACAAGTGAAATAGTGTATTGGTTAGTGTCTTTAGCGAGAAATTTCGTAATTGTGTACACACATTCATCATGGAGATAGTAATGTTGTATAAAAAAATGTATTTAGCGTAGGCTGACGCGACTCCTGAAATAGTTAGGCATATGCTCTAACATGCATAATGAATCACACTTCGAAACTAATAGTGCAACTGCATTTCTGAGCAAACAATAATGCAGGGAATGCGTAATCCTTAGCATATCATAAATATATGTCATATTATGTAACTTTTTCAATACTTCAATATATATTGATGGTATGTTTACGGTTAAGGCTTGGCCCTCAAGAAGAAGACAGTCTAAAATATCAGTGTTTCAGTGCCAGCAAAGTGACTGAAAAACTTTCATTATGTAGATTTAATATTGCAAATGTTGTAAATGAATATATTGTTAAATTGTCAATGGTCAACATTTTAAGTCTAGCAATTTGGAGAAAACCCAAACTCTATTTATTACATATCTGTAATACTCCAACCTTTATTACCCTTTCAGCTCGTAAAAGATAGGGTCCTTGGGGTCAAGTGTACTCGTAGCAAGTAGCTGGTTTGATCCGGATTTATGAGTTGTCATGTAGTTAAATTAGAGAATTTATAGCTGACGAATAGCTAGTGAAATGGAAAGAAATGTGCTTAGTACTTGGTTTAACACAAGTAAACGCATAGTTGAGTTCAACAATAAGCTTAAATATGAAATGGCAGTGGTACCAATAAAATAATAAAATAGCCAGAGCATGCAAATGATGGAGTAAAGATTAAGCTGAATGTAAGTATGCAATGAAATGCTAACGTTGACAACTTCTGCAACTATAAAGATGAGAACAACATTCACATTACTACCATACCACGACAGAAACGAAAATTTTTTAATCTTCAAGTTGTACTTTACCTCCATGTTTTTGCCAATTTTTTTAAAGTTAAATTACAGCTATGCTTAGACTTAATCCTCCATTAGATTATCCTCGTGCCGTCCAGCAAAGTCCCATTTGTATGTTAACACTTTGTGAATGCATGTTAATACTTAATAAATACTTGTGTATCAGTGTACACAAAAGGGATTTAGGCAAGGCACCTGAATTCTTCTTCTATGCAAATTTCTATTGTGCTTAAGGAGTATAAGGACTACTTATCGTCAGTTAGCATGTACGCAATGTAGCCAATATGCAACGAAGGACGAATAAGAAGAAGGTCTATTGAAATGTATATTATAGTGAGCAAACAGTATTTAACTGGATTTAACTAGTATTAACTCCACAGCCCGTGGGCTATGCTAAATACATAATACATACTACATACCTACATGGAATGATAGCGTAATCCTAACTAACTCTAGAATTCTCTTTCTACTTCATGAGGAAGAAAAGAAATGAAGAAGGAAGGATATTTTATGTGCAGAGAATGCAATTTCACATAAGTCCATCGCATCACATTCGCATCCATCCCATTTCATCCACATAGAGTGTTTAATGTGAGAGATGTGATGTGCATCTTAAATGAGTCGAAAGACGAATCAACGAACTAACATACCTTCCTAAACACTAAATTCTATAATCGTAAAAGTAATCTAACTGCATGACTCGACTACATCTTCACTAGAGTTGGGAATCAACAAGGATTTCAAAATTTATTTTCATTTGCTAGAACCAAACGCATTTTTGATTTCTTAATATTGCAAAAAATGTCATCAATCGAAAAATACTTTTCTATTTTATTTTTGTTTTATTTTTATATTCAAATATGCCTTGTTTTTATTCGTTATTTGAAGTCAATGCCAAATAAAACATTTAGTTTATAAGTAATTGAGTTTGTTCCCAACCCTAATTTGTACATGTGTATTGTGCATTGTATGAAATAGTAGGTAAGCGTCTGGCTATGTACTTTGTGTACATTTACAGTGTATTGTATTGTACAGTACACCTACATTCTTACTCTCTCCTTACTAAAAGTGCCAATGAAAATGATTTGTCTCAACTCTGATCTTCCGTTTGTACGCATAAATATGTTTGTAAGTTCTTCTCCCAACTGAAGAAATATTTATGCACTAAGCAAGATAACACTAACTAATGTTTACTATGGGGATTGTAGTTGTATGTTGTACTTATGTATGTTTGTCGTTGCTTACTTCTTTTTCTTCGTGATGTTGGTGTTATGTATGTTTTTGATGTCTGGGTTGTGGTGAAGTGTAATTGGTAGTGCAAAAGAGTATAGAGTGCAAATATTGTTCACTGTATGGTGAGATACTTGAGTGACTGTATTCTGCTATTTATGCATCTGCTCCTCTCATCCGGCATCCTCATCTAATAATAAGAATGCATAATGCATATATTTGTATTACACTTGGAAAACTTTGTTATAGTGAATACTCGTCTCCCTTCTTCTTAGAAAATAGAAAAGAACGTATTTAAAGAGGAATGTCATATGGCTTTGGCTTATAAATCTAGCTGTGCAAACTGCAATACACTTAAATACTCTGACGTTTCTTTACAGAGATGTGTAATGTGTATATAGTGTAAACCAGATCATATTATTACCTCAACAAAAGTATAACACTCAGGGTTTAGCAATCAGCATAGGCCTTTAGGAAATCTTAACTATTTGTACTAAACAGAAGCTTAGTTTTCTTTGGTGGAAATCTACAATGAAAATGAAACATGGTCTGTATTAATAATTTGACTAATCATAAGTAAAGGCATGTGTGTATGAATAAATAACAGATTAAAATATCGAATTAAGATATTAATTTTATACATTAATTTTCCATTACCAGCCACGCGACTAATGCATAGATACTATTTGCGTATTCTAAATTCTAAAACACTACGTCTGCATGCTTTCAATATTTTCAATGATTAAAAGGATACCGAAAGTCATATTAAGTTCATTCATTATATGTGGAAACCTACTTACTGATTGGTATTCCCCCATGATATTGCATTGTCGGTATATGGTATAATAAACAGCTTATTTATCATATAGGTACATATTGTGTATATAAAGATATAATATAATACACCTACACAAATAGCATGGCAAGACATTTGGCAAATAACTTAGCAAAGGAGTTAACACGGCATGGAGCGAACAATATTAACTTACATGCATTGTTATCTAGATTCTAGACTAGACGTCTTGGTCCCAAATCTAGTCATCTACCTACTTTACTTCATTGCACTACCACATTGTATTCCTTACTAACCACACGGATTAGTACGAGTGTAGGTATATTAGGTATTTACTCTATTTATTTATCTTTGCGGTTTATAATTGTTTCCTTTCCTATGCAGAACTTGTAGTAGAATGGGTCTAAGCCACACAATGCAATGGCCTGTCCTTTGTAACTACATATAAATACTTACCCTCTTTCTTTTTAAATACCTTACTAATGACAAGTAGTATAAGTACGGAGTGAGTACTGGGATAGCCTCGTAAAGGATGCATGATGTAGCCTTACAACTCATATAATTTGCACGGTAAAAATGTTAACCTACAAAGAAAAATAAATGAAATGCAGCACAGTACACCATAAACCCTTCCATATAAATCTCTTTTCTTAATACGTATGGTAAATCATAAACAGTAACTACCTGAGTAAACAGTGGGTAACAAGTAATTGTTAGTTTTTAGTATAATGTGTTGGGTAACTAATGAAGGAATGTAAATTGTAACATTTTTACAAGGCAACAAACTACTTACATGCTTACTTACATAAAGTAAGGAGCAAACTTCACTTATAATTTTTCCTCGGGTTTTAATGTTTGCTCATTCCAACAAAGGCAAAAGTCTATCAGCATTTTTGTTAAAGTTTGAAAGAGACCAATGAATTGCACATTGATGCAATGCAACTCTCGCGTATTATATATTTACATGAATGAATGGAACTTGATAATGAAAGAATTAAGTGGTAATAATGATGAGTGTTACAGATACGTGCTTGTAGTATTACAATTACAACAGGTTCTAATCTAAAGTTCAAAATGATATAAAAATATCAAGCTCAATTAACTATCATTATCATGTGTAGGTTACCTTAAGTATACGCCACTCTACGTACAGTAAAGAATTAATAAAATGCAAGGTAATGTTTTGACTTTGACTTCACTACGACTACAATGATATTTTAAGTTAAGAGGTTCTTATAAAATGCTATTATTCAATTCTGGTATAATATATGAAGTGTTAGCCTGACTCTATGTAAGTATGTATGCAGTGAAAAGTAGTGTGCTCTGCGAATCTACGATGTTATCTTAGTTTGTATTTTGCAATCTATTCATGTTTTTCGCCGTACGAATTCAACTCACGAATAAAACAGATTAACTTTCGTCGTTGTGGTTTGGGTTTTGGGTTTACAGTTTTGGTAATAACGGTAAAACATGCTTATTGTATATTTATTATTTAACATAGGTTAGGTACATCAATTGCAAAATATATCTAGAAGTGTATGAATATGGAACGAAGTGGACATTTATTAAATGTTACATTTTCGGAGAAATACGATAAAACAGCTTTAGTCAGTACAATGCTGCTTAAGATTTGTGTACTATTTATAGTCTCTAATACTGTAAGCTTCATGACATGAATATGCCAAATCATTTGTATAGTTCGTCGCTTAAAGAAAATTCCAGGCGAAATTTAGAAAATTAAATAAGGATGAATTCAATTATGGAAAAGTTAATTTTGGAGATTTTTTATTTTTGCCTACGCTAGTTTACATCAGCGCATTCGTATTAATTAATTGTAAAATTAGTTTTTTACCTAACTTATCAAAATCGACGTTACCTATTATTTTATAACAATGCATGTTATGGCAAATATGTAAATATTTATGTATAGACAGTGTAATTATGTAATAGCTAGCATGAAACGCTGTACATACCTTTTCCTTAGATTTAATGAAAACCAGTCAAGCAGTAATTTAAAAAAACCATACAAGTGTCTTGAATTAATGATGAATCTTGGCCACTTCTATGTGGTTAATCACACAGTCAGTACTTTCCTTAGATACTAATACATCATTATATTAAACTTGGCCTGTCTAAAGATAATGTCTGTTAATTTCAAGATATCATGTCTAGTTGCTATTGAATATGCAAATATTTTGAAGCTGACAATAAGTATATTGACGCCTTGTTGAGCTTTAACTTATTAACTTTTATGATAATGATAGTTCACAAATTCAATTATACATTTCTACACAAAAAGTAATATCATAATAGGCTTGCGGAATGTTTTGTGTTCACTATTCACCGTTCAAGTTGAAATCATTGGCAATCCCGTGCTTCCTTGCAAAAGTCATTATATATACAATAGGATAGACTACGATCGAGTTTGGTTGGACTTTGACTTTGACTTAAGCTATGAGTTAAGAAGTGATGTTGTTTTGTTAGTGAAGTGACTTGAGTTGAGATTAAATTAAAGCTATAAAGCTACGGTTTAGTTTAGCAAGGATATTCCGTTCGGATTGAATCTATTAATCAAATCCGGTTGGTTGTTGTGTTGTGAATTCCAAAGTATAGCTTACAGATATTGTATAGTTAGTGGTTCTGTCTGTATCTACATGTATGTATGTATAATGTAATGAAATGATTAAGCAACTGATACTCCTCCTGTCGGTCCAATCCTAAATGCATTAGCCGAGGCAGTTCCCTTCACTTGACTCTGGCTTTTGCTTAGCTTACAGCTTGCAATTAAATTCCCAATAGAAATTACGACTCATTTAGGAAAAGCTGTTGGGAACTTTCCGTATGAATTTCGGAGGGCGATTCTGATCTTGAAAAGAATCGATTCGATACTCAGAACCTGTTGGACTTTTTTCCTCTTGAATTTCTGGTTTGATAGATTGGAATAGCTTTTCTGCAGTCATGTTACGAAAGAAGTTATTGTGGCTTGGCTTGTATTGCTAGGTGACCGCCTGGTCTATCTGAAAAATAATAAAAAAATAACTACACTCTCTGTACGTAAACATAATATTAGTATACCGACCTAATGTAATGTAACGTACTGCTATTAAATGGATAAGTTCCTCTATAGGTTGTAATATTTTCTACCTTAACTTAAGTTGTTAGCTCTAATGGATGAAAACTGTAGCAACACTTGCAGTTCATGTAGTTCAACATTGAAAATTGTTTATCGTAGTCATGCAATGGATTATCTTTTCCTAACTGCAGCATTAAATCCTCCGAGATCACTTTGCTCCTTGTAAAAACTAAAATGTCAGACTAAACAAACGAATCCTAAGCATTTCCTTTGCGTATAATGTTGATGTCTGTAGTTCCTAGACGATACAATATTTGGTAACGATTTTGTTTTCCTTCGCAGTGAAAACAGCAATGCGATAATGATGTAAACTTACTTCACGTTTTTTGTAACCTAATCTGCGCGTATTAAATTACATTGGCAACGGCATTATTTCATTTGTGTGTAATAATTTGGGCGAATATGGTGATAAATGTATGTAGGTACTCAATAGCTGATACAAAGAATACTTTATGGCATTGAAAGAATAAATGTTAGAATATTATAAAATTTTCTCACTTCGGTAAAACATGAAAAATTGCGTAAACCGTCTCAGCAAAATAATACTTATCGTTAGTTTTCTCTGAATGACAAAAGTATATTTCTCTTGCAAACGTCAAAGGAGAATAAGAGCATGCAGACATTTAAAGTTGTTATTTAATTGTTTTAAGTGATGATAAGCTGAAGCCATCCCTATTTGAGGACATTAATTTGATTGCCTTAATGACACTTGGTATACAATACTCACAATATAGCAAAAATAATATACATTAAAATGTACAGTTCATGTTAATCTTGGGTGATATTTACACAGAAAGTCAATTATTGTCGTATTTCATGTACAACATAATAATCTACAGTTTGAATTGACTCTGTACCTGCACCCTGAATAAAGGGATGCACGATGCAATGATATTATTGTAGTGCATCTACTTATGTCATGCCTAGTTGGCTCTTAATGTCTTAATCTTAACGTATAGAAAATTGTTACTCCACAACTTACTATTGTCATTGTCATTGTCAATTATCTTACTTCTTAAGTTGAAGTTCTTTCTTATCGTTACTTCATAGTATGGTATAGTGCATGTAATGTATCAATATAGGTGATATAGACACGGAGTCTTATTGTTAGTAGGCTTGTTATTGTTAGTATGTGCTGAAAGCCTGACTGTTGTGGCCCAAATAAATGTATGTTTACTAGAACTTAAGAGTAACTGTTTTGTACTGTATAAATAACTTACCTAAGAACATAGATCGGCGCAGCAAGCATATAATTTACAGCAAATGTGGAACAGGAGAAGATTTCTTAATTAAAGCCGCTAATAAATGAGTATATGTAGATACTACAAATAGTTGCTATGGAAGAAATATTGAACAGAAAAACTGTCATTGAAAGGAACTGTATCTTTGTGATTGATACATTATCCAATGATAGCTATATCATCATTAATTTAGGTACTGTATATTATACTGCATACATTAAAATGGGCATTTCTGTAGAAATGGACACGTATAAGCTTTCTTGCTAGATTTGAAATTGAAATTCATGCGAAGGAATTAAATAATAAATTATGTGATCCAATTCAATACACCACCGGACTGGAAAAATGTCTATGATCAGAGTACATGAGAGACTGAAATCTGAAATTGGCAATTATAAAGCAAGACAGTCACGCAGTTCAACATCTTCCAGTACTTGACTAGCTCTTAGATACAACTTGCGCAAATGCAAAGTATTTTTACGACTAATACGTCCAGAATTGATATATTTATATTCATCTTTATGCATACCTATGTAGCACATGTCTTTATGTACAATTCTATAAAACTTACTTCACTTTATTTATGTATCTCTGTTTATTTTCCTTTGCCACGTGTTTTCTGTGAACGAACGGTAACTTCTTGTCAAGATCTAATAAGATAAAGATTTAATTGTTTGCCATGAGAGGTTTATACACCTATTTCAGCAGTAGGAACTGAGAAAATGTATAATCACTAGAAGTGTTAGGGAAGGAAAAGAATAATCTAGTTATTGTCTTTGAATTCGATTAAATTGCCTTTAGTCGTTTAGTCGAGCCGATGTATGTACATAAAATAGGATTGCATCAATTGTATCAATGAACTACACTTTTTACATTCACATGAAGATAATATATTGAAGCTACTTACGATGTTATGTTATGTTGTGTTACACACGTACACGGCTGCATTAAAGTGCTCCAGTATTTATTTTCTCATACTGTCTGTTTACAAGATAGATTTCTCTCTGCCGATACAAGTGTAGTAGTAGTAAGTAGTAATAGTTTATTTTACTGATTGTTTATCATCAAATTACAATCATCAATTCATTACATTTATAGTTAAGCATG
>JAQFYC010002591.1:0-24760 GCA_034694165.1 Tomocerus mixtus | reverse complement strand
GGTATACAATGTTCCTAAAAACGAAGCAGTTTTTCTAAAAATAACAGGGAAATGTGCCTCTTAAGTTTAATTTATATGTATTGTTGATTAATTTTAGGGAATTAGAATAATTACATTTTAATAAGTCAATATAATATCTTAATTTAAGCCAGAACTTCAACAAACTACTATAGTTATAAGATTACCTTAAACCACAGTATTTTATTACTTTAATTGACTGTAATTACTTAATACATATTTCTACATTATTTATTTTTACACATTGCATAACCCTAGCCTTATATTTAAATAGCTACTTAGTTAATTACATTATACTTCACAAGAATACTTTTCGTGTACATATAAGAAAAAATTTCACATTCGTAGTATCTGTGTATTTAGTATATCATTGGATCAGTTTATAATACCTACTTACATACCAAAACGTATGTTGAGAATATTCTCATACCTTTACCGGATGTGTAGAATGTAAAACTGTTTTGTGTTATTTAATTGGTATAATCTGGAAACCTAATCCGTAAAATAAAGATGCTATTTGTCTAAATTCTAAGTGAAAACGATCAGTATTTTATTGTTTTATTTGGTCACAGTGGCTTAATCTTATTATAGCATGGGATTTATTTAAACAGCCATACAAATCTTGCATCATGGAAATATAAAATTGAACAATTATCAAGTAAATCTTTAAACAAATGTATCGTAATGGTAGAAATGCAATTTGGTGAATTAATATTCAAATTGAGCAAAACTATATCCCCATTGTCATACATACAAGTACCGTAAAATCGATTCAGTTCCCTCCGTCGAAATAATTCCCCAGCTGGGGAATGAATTTCACATATACCTTGTTCCTAGTCTTGATCCAACAGTGTATGTTAGTTCTTTGGCTTGCTGAGAGGATACTTTGAGGTTTTGGGCTGTATTTATGATATTTTAGGATGTTGAAAAGCTAATTTATTATTGAGTATTCGAGTATTTTATATATGATAGCAGAAAATTAGATATGTACGCTAATGTAAACATACAAAACATCATTTCTTATGCATCTAAATACACACATTTGTAAACCATATTTGAATATACCTCATATTATGAAATCATTTTGAATACAATTTTCAAGTAGCACTTCAGATGCATACTTACTCATTTCCATTTCCACTTTGGTTTGCAAGAAGAAAGCTTCGAGGTACTAGAACTCAATTGATATTTCCTTTTTATTTCATGTATACGTATATTACTATGCATATTTTGACCTCAAATACATTTTACAAGTGCTGCAGTGAAAACATGACCAAGCCCTATTTTACTATATTGAATTATGCTTATTTAAGTTTATGCAGATATTTGTATGTATTATGTATTACGCATTTATATTCACAAATCAAAATTTTCTGCAATGCTAATTACATTGTTGAGGTACCGAAAAGCGACGGTGACGGATACTGTGGCCGTGACATTGATGTTTGTCGTACATGTACAGTACATAAAACATACCACTTACAAATACTACTACATATAACAATAGGATTTTGATTCTTCAATGACTGTGAATATAATAGGGGATATAGACACCTTATAAAAAGGTACGAAATGAAATTTCTACCAATCCTCATCAGGAGTTTGTTGGATTTTCACGTAAATATATCAATTTTCCATAATTAATTTTTGTTATAATATTATTTCGTACATTCTAATTAACTAACTACGTACGTACTTTTGCTTTAACCAGCTCACTCATTTCAAAATGATTTTCATCCTATTAATTGTTGGTATTTCATTTGGCGCAGCAACAGACCCTAAATGTGGTACCACTCAGGTAATGTTTTAATGGTAGAGGATGTAATATCTATAGATGCCAAAATAAATTTGAATATAGATATTATTAATTAAAATTCATCATTAATAATATCTACTTGTGGAGATACCAAGAATATTACATTCATTTGACTATCATTTTTTGACAATGTAGATTACCCAGAAAAACGACATATTCAAATATACCTGGACTATTAATGGGTTTCCTGAATATGTTTTCGATTACAGATACAACAATGTGGCTTCTTTCGCCATTCAAACCAACAATGTGACTTTCAACTCAGAAACCGTTCCTGAAAATTGGTAAGCTTACATCAGTTACTTAAATCCAATTTTGGAACCAACTAAAAAAGGAAAACATAAATTTTTTGGTGATTTGTCGAATGTTTGTTAGGATTTTCCAAGTAAAAAAGATACCTTACAACTATAATCCGCAAATTCGGGTTTCGTATTCACAGCAATCAAACAATACAAACCTGAATAGAGAACAAAGTTTGGAATTGACCCCAATTATTTCAGCATATGGCAAAAGCCGGACCTTGCAACCATTTGTACAAAAATTGAACGATCCTTACATACAATCATGGAACGGTGGTTTGACCTTTAGCAGAGAATGGGGCTTTGAGAATTTAAAGAACGCATATCCAACAACTGCTTTTCCACAGACGACTACGACTACCTGGTCGACAACTGTAGATAATATAATGACCTCTACAGTAGCAGCAAATGCAGGAGCCGAAATTCCAGCTAACATTGAGCTCAAAATAGAATTTCAATTCAAAATCACTACTCTAGACTACACATTTTCTGAATGTGCCTAACTATAACAACTAAGTATTTATAATCTATTTCTTTGTGCGTTATTTAAACTTATTCCTGAATATCAAGAGTAAAATTCCATTTAAGATGTGCTTTATGAAAATTGGTGGTTTACGCGTGCCCAAATAATTTACTTATCTTTACAGTCTGCAGTTAGTGCAGCATAATCTGATTAATAGCCATTTGAATATAATTATGACAAATGGTAATAAAAAGTTATTATTCTACTAGAAATTAATAAAATAAAACTATTATGAAATATTTTATTGTAATAAAGTAAAATAAATGAAAAAACATAGTCCGTTTTGTCATATAGGCACAAACAAGAGCATATAACAACCGTGTCCCCGTCCAATGCAAGCAGACTAAATTCATATTGAATACAATAGTTTAATTCCTTGTTAAATGCAATAGTGAACATAATTGTTTTGCAGAATTGGTGTATCATCTACTGTTATTATTCACCAATTGCACACTACACAAAATTTCTGATAAGCTCAAAATGTGTAGAATGTTTAACACTTCGTGTACAATTAAAAGATTGTCAGGTAAGTTAATACTGGATATCAATAAAATGCTGAGCTTTGTGAACGTGGACATAATCCATATTATACTTACGTATGAAATGTACAAACCTACTAATATCTCCACATTGCCATTGAAACGTAACATGCAATGCAAAAGCAGCGCATCGGGATAACAAATAATTTTAATTTACTCAGGTGAAGTAGATGTAAAGTGCCTTATCGCCTTATACAAAGACTTTGCTAATTTTATTATACATAATACTCAAACAACTTAGGTAAATGTACATAGGTAGATACCTCAACGACGAGTACTGCTGGTACCTCTAGTAAATAGATAAGGTTTAATTTTTTATTCAGTGTTTTAATACGACATTGAACCCTAAATTCATTTGAAGGTTAGCTTGAATGGCAATTTGAGTTTAGTGTCCACCAAAAATATAATTGTATGCCGTAGGTATAAGCTTGCTTGTGACACTAAACAGTCAATCTAACGTAAAGCTATATAAATATATCAATTACATAGTTTTAAGGGACAATAATTAATTCTAATTACACTACCATATAAATAAGCACCCTCCCCTGGACCTCTAATTTCAAAAAGTATCATTGGCGTTTATTAAAATCGGCATTATTAAATTCTTTTGTACATTAAGATTAATTGTCTGATAAATACTTAATATAAATACCGTATTTTACAAAGTAACTCCCCACAGCTAAATAGGTCCACACTGGAAAGTTATTGGAGTAATTTTAGAAAAAAATAACAAATAACTTTTAACTCCCCATTGCATTGACGCAATAAGTCCCCATATACTAACTTGTATAAATACATTTTCTACGTATACTTGACAGAAGGGTACTAACGAGCTCATAAAAGATAAGGTATTAGGATTAGGAGATTACTCGTATGGGATAGCTTTAAATGTTACATATAAGTGAAGCTACGAAATTAAAATTGAAGAAATTCAACATCGATGCAGCGGTAATACCTGGTGGTTGCACCAAGTACATCCTACCAGCAGATGTATCTTGGAATATGTTATCAAACGACATAAAATAAAATTTTGCTCTTCAAATTTAACTCTCAGTGGGGTCTTATTGCGGCTTTTCTTGAAAAATTTAGGGCTTGAAACATTAGCTTCAATGGGGAACTATTTTGTAAAATACGGTATTTACATAATATAATATAAATACTTAATATTATATTAAAATATTCACATATTTTCAGATTCTGTAATCGTTCCTATAATATATTGTATTTCAAGTTGTTATTTCAGGTGTAAACCTGCCAACACTTTTCTCAGAATAAAAACCAATACCAATAAAGATAAAATAGATCTCTTTTCTATGATTATAAATAAATGCTTATTAAGTATCTTTCAATGAAGCTATGATTATATGACGCAGCAAAATTAGACATTCAACATTAAAGGATTCTATTATTATATTCAGCAATGGTACTATTCTTCAATACCTACTATCAACTATCAACCATTAGTATTAGCCATTTTTTCTCAATTACTACCATTACTAGAGGATTTTATTTTCTTAATCTTACATAACTCCATCTTCAGTGCACATATCTATAGTTAGTTCTCGCGTCCTTGTAAAATGTTATATATTAATTATAATAATACACAAGTAAATGTCTATTAAGCATTAAATACATTATGTAATATGTTGTGACATGTATGATATAAGTTTATTGTATAGCAGGCATATTAATATATTGCATAAAGTTTTGAACCACTGCTTATCTCTACAATTTGTAACTCTCCCATACTCTGTCTGCATCCTGTCTAAACCTTTAAAATCGATAATGTCACTCTGTAACTTATTGTTAGCTAGATAACACATTACATGGAACTTGGAACGGTTAATTAGTGAACCAATGTCAAGGGTTTGATTTGCGTATGATTATGGTGTTATACTTATATTCCCATATTATGGGTTTACAATGAGTTTTAAGATGTCGATTGATTGAAAATAAAACTAAGTATATAGTTTTATGGTTGGTATATATTTACTGTATTCTAATTTATTTATATCACGGTAATTTGCTTAGGAAATACAATCCAGCTGATTTCCAAAAGTTAAGTAATCTTGTAAAATTATATTACTATAGGTATAAATAAACCTAATGCAGTTATCATAAAACTAGTAATACTGTACGTACATGTAGAAACGTTCTGTAGTAATTCATATTAGATTTACTATTAATCTACCTATATTGTTACTCACCAATTAATTTATTATCCATAAAAATTTACATAAGCACGCGAATTTTATATTTACATAAAGCAGCGTTTGTCCAGCACACACTTGAAACCCTGATTTGGTGCTGCATGAATACTTATACAATACAAATTGCTTTTTAGGGGAGTGAGAAATTATATACACCAGGGGATTTTTACAAGGTCAAATTAATGTAAGTGTTAGCTGAGCTGTGACATTCTTTGGTTCGGCTTAGTTCCATTGTAGAGATCAAGCATTTTAGTTATCTGTTGTAATTTAAATGTATTTGTCCTGGTATAGTTTTTAAAGAAACGGTTATGGAATTGTTGGTTGCTGCTGTAGTTACAGCAATTATTGGACTGATTCTCTACGCTCGGTGGAATTATGGAACTCTAGAATCCTTGGGATTGACAGTTGTCAAGCCTCTGCATGTATTTCTTGGAAACACTGCTGATTTTCACGCCCAAGTGGTGCATTTACAAGATATAGAAAGATTTAAAACATATGGACCTGTATATGGGGTAAGTTGCATTTCACATCCAATTGCTACTATAATTCTAAATAATAATATTTTTGTTGGACAGTCTACAGTATACAATATAGTGTGATAGTAGGGGAAGGGAAAGCGTATTCAGGAGATTAAGGTTGCGCTGACTAGGTTCTTATAATTTCGACTCCTTATTCCACTATCTCGTTCATAATTCGATAAAATTGGGTGGAAATGGACCCAGATGATAAGTTCCGAAAGATATGCTGTAGGAGATAGTCACAGATTTTCAAAATTAGCCTTTGGAACGATGTCAGATTTTTTTTCCAAAAGAAATCCTTGAATTTTAAAATTTTGGCAAAGTCGTCCTAATTTCAAAAATATACAACCAGTTTAAATATGGATTTTTTTCTTAAATTCTTCCAATAAATATCTCGGCTATATGGTCGAGATATTTTTGATATTTACTTTTCACTGCGCTCAATAAATTCACCTTTTTTGTGTCCAAAAAACTTGTTTTCTCCCAAAAAAAGCGTTATGACTTCATTTCAGGGATAATTTTTGGAAATATCTCGACAATATGGCCGAGATATATTGCGTATCTTTCAGAATTGACCAACTACTACAATTTTCATCCGTTTTTAGTTGAAACTTGATTGGAGTAGGAATTGCCATATTTATATAAGCACCTATAGACATCTCAACCTTAAGCACACTTTATTTAAAATGTAGCATCCTATAGATGAAAATTGGCTGGATGCCTACATCTATCACATTATCCCCTTCATGCTTATTTTTATTAATCACTGGGAAATGATAATCACAATTTAAATACATTTTTTAAAGGTTTACGAAGGACGAGAACGTATGTGGCAATAACTTGTATATTTTAAAATAAATATTCACTTATTTAATTAATTACATTTCATGCGATTGCTAGTCCATTGTAATATGTTATGTTATAAATACTTGAATTAAATAGCTCAAGTGCATGTATGCGATGCCGAGATATTAAAATGCATTATGGTCAAGGACTACGAACATTTCAAGGACAGAAGGCCATTAGATTTTGGATCTCCTCTGCTAAATGAAATGCCAGATTTTCTCCATCCCTGTAAGTTTTAACAAACTAACGTATTACGTATTATTGCCTACTCAAAAAATTAAATCTTAATAACCAAAAAATTAAAATATTTTTTATGTATGCAGACAACAAATGGAAAGCTGTACGTAATCTACTGACGCCTTCTTTCACCGCTGCCAAAATGAAGCACATGAGTTCCTCCATGTCAGAATCCCTGGATGATTTCAATGACATGTTAAAATCAAAATTGGATGAATCGGGAAAAATTGAAAAATGCAACTTGCGACAGTAAGAATGTTTATTTTACATAAAACATTTGCGAGAAAGTTGCTATTTAGCAACTGTATATGTACTAAAGCATAAATAAACAATATTTTGTAATAGGGAAGTTTATACTATGTTGACGGACATGATTGCTCGTTGCGTATTCAGCGTTAAAATTGAAAACAAACATGATGTCAACAACCATTTTGCAAAACTTGTTAAAGCTATTGTAGAAGGCGAAGGATCTGGAAGTCTGACACCGAATTTTGGCAAATCTTTATCATGTTAGTCCTTTTCATATTAAATTAACTAAATAAGTATGCAGATTCACAAAATACTGTATTACGAATAATCTGTGTCTGCATTGTCAAAGTTGAACATTATCTTGACTGCTCATTTTAAAATTACAGTCTCGTTCCCGTTTTTGAAAAAATATCTTTGCCCGGATCTTTTTGATGCTAAGGCAGGAATTGAATTTGTCAAAGTCTTCAAATCCATTTTGGAAAGTCGTAAAAAATCTGGTGCTAAACAAAAGGATTTTGTTGACAATGTTATCGACTGGCTGGACAAACTGGACACCCCTGAATTTAAGGACAACAAAATCACCGAATTAACAATAATGTGCCAAGCGCTGGTATTTTTCTTTGCAGGACAGGACCAAATCAGTTCCATTGTTTCAAACTGTGTTCTAGAGGCAGCAAAAAACAAGAAGGTTGAAGATAAAATATACGAGGAATTAGATGTATATTTGGAGAAGCATAAGGGAAAAATCGAATACGATACCATGAATGAGTTGGTGTATCTGCAAGCCTGCCTTACCGAATCTACCCGTTTGGTCCCGTTTTTCAGTCGAGCTGAGAGAGTTTGCACTAAAGATTGGGAAATGGATGGACTCAGAATTACTAAAGGAGTAACTGTAGTTTTGCCTATCTGGGCAGCAAACAGAAATCCAAAACATTTCCCAGATCCTGAAACGTTTGACCCCGAAAGATTCCTTTCCCCAAATAAAGAAAAATTGCATCCATATGCCATGACTTCTTTCGGCCATGGTCCTAAGAACTGTATTGGGATGAGATTTTCAACAGATGCAATGCTCCTTACCGCAGCTCATTTGTATAACAATTTCCGGTTTAAAGCGAGGGCAGATTCACAGAAAATAGCCTATTTTCCAGGAAGCCAATTCTTTGCAATGCCAGATGCAACGTATATTGATGTATTGACAAAATAAGTTGCACACATTTTCATGATTATCAATTAATTAAATATATCCTGTCAATTTGTTGACAATATCAGGCAAATTGTAAATTGTAAAGTGGAGATACTGATTATTATTTGGTCAATGAAGAAAATCGATATCTAAAGATTTCTGGAATTACTGATTTTGACTCATGTAATAAGTACCGAATAATATCATTTCTCGTGAATAAATCAGAACCATAAAATTTAAAAATATTCCATCCTACAAGTTGATTTTCTACGGACACGTATCTTATCACTATTATCATTTATATCTAGGGCAATAATTTTCTATGTACTGAATATCAATAATTAATAATGACTAATACAATAACTAATATGCACTAATAATAGCCCGATTCAGAAACAGAAAAACCAATGTACTATAACTATTATTTTATTACTATAATGCATTACAGCACTGATACATTTAAATTACTAAATGCTGAAATATTATTTTTACAGTTATTAACCTTTAATTTGTTGGCATTCTACAATCAATCAGCGTGTTAAGGTACCTTCATACTTTTACGTAAGAGCTCATCTCCGTAAGCTAAACGTAGCTTACGCAAAAAGTTGAACCAAGTTCAAAAGAATTTTGTCATAAGAAATTCAGGTTATTTTGAAAAGTAAATAATGTAAAGTTTAGCAGTAATTAAATTGGTCCTAGAATTTAAAATGGTTACATAACTACGTTACAAACATGTATTGTTTGAAAATGTTACTCCTGGTAATTTGTCAGAAAACATTACTTGACTTATTTGGTAAATAGGATCAGAAAAACAGAGCGGTCAATCAAAGCCATCAGAAAGGCTAACAATGTGAATTTTTTGACGCAGAAAAATGGTCCAATGTCGATTCGCTGTGTTTGACAACTCATGATCCATTTTTGAAATCCGTGATTTCTGTATGTGTATTTTATCCAATTCTTGTTAAACTGCTCAGAATATTCATGGAGCAAAGCAGCCTCTCTCAAAATTCCATAGTCCAGGACAAGTAAAGAAAACTTCCATAATAATAGTATACAATATATTATATTCGATACAGATTTGAACATTTTTAGCAAAACAAAATTAAGACAAACTCCTAATAGAAAGGCTCCTGTCATGTTCATCGGGGCAGCTATAACAATATGTCTGTTTACCAAATTATTGAGAAGCCATAAAATAGACATTGAACGTTTTAGCATTGGCTCCACTCTTCTTATGAATTTAACTCTTGTTTCGATATTCATACTTTGAATGTGGTGAGGAATATAAATTGCAAAATAGTGCGTCCACCCTTTTGCAAATTGTATGTAAAATATACCCATCATGATATAACTAACAAGTAATTGCAATATAAATATTACTACTAAGGTACAGAATATTATAATAATAAATGATAGAAAAATGTTATTCTTAAAAGGTTCTAATGGACTTTCTCTAATCATTCGATTAAATGGAAAATCGTCATGTAAAAATGCAATTATTGAATAAGAAAGGGCAACCTGTGGTATTGAAAAAGGAAAGGTTACGAAATACAATCCAAACCAATCGATTTCTTTTGTCCGCAGTTTCTGGCTTGCTGGAAATAAAACTACAAAAAAGTAAAACAATATTAATAGAAATATACATACATAATATTAAGTGAAATGTAATATTACGCCATGGGAAAAGGATTTATAGATTTTCGACTTGTCCCGAAAATTTCAAATATAGACCTCTACATTTTTTGATGTATACGAAGTAAAAATCTAAAATGAGACCCATGTAAATCTACAATCTCCGATTTCGAATGAAAATGTTATATTGGCATAAAGAAAATACCAAAATTGTAGAAAACGAGTCATCACTTTTGTCTTTTAAAATGTTTTACATTTTGTTGGCCTTTAGGGATGGATAGGCCAAAATTAGATAGACATTTTATCAAAGGGATTAACTTTTGGCATTTATACACAATATATGTGGAATGTTATATTGTGGTCTGGTTCTGAACTCTGCCCTCCCACCATAAGAGTATTGACATGTGAATTATTATTCTTTAGAATGAAATAGTAAGAGAAATAAATTAAGTGTTTGTACCTTTAAAACGTTTGTTTATTCGAAATATTTGAGTGGTTATATTGCAAAAATCATTTCTCCACCAATGCATCGATATAATGAATCCGGTAATGCAAAATATGAGTAAGCCATGTAAACCATAGATTACAATTTGATGAAAATGAAAAGTTGGGGATGGGCTAATTAGCTGAATTATTATGCGAATAATCGTGTAGCCTAGAACTGCCAAACAGATCGAGCACCCAAACCCCCAACATATCCTTGTCAATTTACTCGTTGACGGATACATTTTACAACTTGTAGTGTTCCACGTAAGGGGCACAAACGGGAGAAAGCGCATTAAACCAAAGGTAGTGTGAATGGCCAAAATAAAGTATCCGCTCAACATATTTAGTGGCTAAAACAAGAGTAAGTTTTAATTTATTGTAATTAGCCTACTTGCACTTGTACTATTTGTAGTTACTTTTTAAATCTTTATTGTAGTGTAAACCTATATCTACTGATTTTAAAAACTAGCGTCCTGCACAATTATATTACAATGAAATAAAAATAATATTCTCTAACTGAACTTATAGAAGGTAAGTTTGGTGGTAAATTGCCACTTCTTTACACATTAAATACTATACTATATTAATGTAGCTACTTACATAACAATTAAAGGAAACATTTATGGATTATTCATATTCTATCAATATTCGAATTAACAGATTGTGATTTTTCTTACAAAATATGCATGGTTTCATACTTGGGAAACTTTGGAATAAATATTTTCAATATAAATTGAACCAATCATTTAGCATACGAAAACCTAGGATGATTTTTGGACCATATTTTTTCAAAAGATCAAATGCAAAGTAAAATTATCCCAATGCAGAATATGATTTTCCTGTTGTTTACCGTTTGTGTCTTGTTCTCTATTCTATAATATACAATATACTGTATTATGCATTATGTTTGACCAAATTTCCCACTGGAAAGCGTTGAAAGAACATAATTATAGATACACACTTTTATAAATGAAAACCACATTTTTACCAAAAATTAAAATTCCAGGGAAATGTTTAATACATATTTGAATGTTGACTCTATTGATAGTTATTTACATTAAACCATAGACCAATTCCATAGAAAATTATTTTCTGCCAATTCGCAATGTTTCAATTGATCGATTTTGCTGTCTTTGCAATTACTTATACAAATACTACAAGGTCATAATACATTTATAATCATTTTACGGTGATACATTTACTTCTGTAGTAAGTCGGATTTATCCAGGTAAATTCGTGACATGAATATCAAATGTACTATATTAAAAATATATTCTCTTGTGGACGATAAATGTATAATACTTAAATGTTCTTCCTGCTAACAAGTAATATTTAATAGTCTGAAACTTAACACAAAAGTTTAACTAACATTGATATTTGGTAAACTTGTCTTTGTTGATAAAAAATGTTTTAATTTTTCCAACATTAATACTTGCCATTCTTATTTTGTAGCAAAAATGACTATTTTTTAGCTTAGTAGTGTATCGCCTACATTATTTATTATTGTAACAGCTATGTACTACTTATACATAAGGTGATTATGGTTTATGTCATAGATGCCTGGAAAAAGAATCGTGGTCATGTTGGTATATAATCCACAGATATATAATATATATTATTAATATTGGTACTCGGCTAATTATTACTACTCCAATTATACAATATGTCAGTAGATAAGTTAACTCTATCTATTCAAATATGGGTCACGTAAGTAAATAGATAGAAATAGTTTAGACAGAAATCTTACATATTTTAGAGAGTCTCAATTGTTTGTCTTTGCCCATCCTTTGCTAACCTTCATCTTTGGTACCTGGACTGACTGGTCAGACTGGATTCTATATTGCATTCTTTTATTTGCAATCTAGATAAAAGTTAATTTTTATATACTGATAGTTTTCTCCTAATTATAAGCCCGGGCAAGACCAGATAGATGGATTACATATTATTCCGTGTACTGAAAAAAGGCTCAACATTACATCTTTTCGTGGAGTGGACCTTGCTAACCTTCATTTGACTATTTATGTACTGACGGCTATAGTTCTATTTTGCTTGTAGTGTAAATATTTCAAACAAAGTTGAGAGAATCTTTTGTCTGCTGACTGGTGATTTTTATACCTTTTTTATTGCCGTGGTGTTCACTACAGGGAAATAACGACATCTTGTTAAGACTTAGATTGCTGTGAGCATTTACGTGACATTTCTTTTCACACATTTAACATTTGTTTAATAGCTTATATTTAATGGTACCATAAATAAACTAAATTTGACTAAAGTTTTTACTTCTTACACTTACTTTACCATAATTTTTGTTAAAAATATCATACGAAAAACAATTATTAGTTAATTATTAGTAATAAATTAACCATCAATATAGTTTTCTTAAGGCATTTTAGCAAAAATAAGGGCAAAGTAAGTATTTATATACCAATGAGTATTTTTACGGGTTTTGGATATTGTGCTGGTAAATGAATAAATTATGGTTAAGTAAGTGTAAAAATGAAAAACTTATGTAAAGTAAGTTTATTTATGGTGTCATTAAATGTAAGCCTTGTTTAAAATTACTTACTGCTAGGAAAAATGACTTGCGTATGTTAAATTAGACGCAGCTGGTATGTAAAAATTTACATGATTACCCAGGTCTCACTATTTTACGTTTTTTGTCCTGAATGCATAAGTAGTGAGGTTATTCATATGACAGGAGGAAGTACCTAGAGATTTAAAGTGATCAATGAGCAAAAATCTTTGGCTATGACATTTTGCACAGGAAATATAATACTAATGCTTAGGTACAATTGTTTGCCTTGTGATGCGAATATGCGAATATGTTGACTGATACACGGATGAGTAGGTTAATATTATTACGTACCTACAGTACCCATAGTACCTAAAAAGATATCCTGTGACAAAATCTGCACATCTGCATTAATTAAATGTTATGCACAAAGTAAAATGGTAAATATAATCTGTGTTGAGAATTCCAATATGTAAAATTAACACACAATTCCCATGCAAACATCAAAGTTGTCCTCACTATCGTGTTTGTAGTACTTGTATGTATCTTAATGCATAAAGAATGGAAACGTCTTGTTTCCTAAAGTTCCTTCACTACTATCAGTAACACAAACTGTACGCAAGGAACTTCTATCCAGAATCCAGAAACATTCTTTTAGTGTTGTTTGCTATGAAGAAAAATACAACTACATGTGTGTATACTTAATATTTAATGATCTTCATCGTAGTTGCTCAGACCACTTGTACTTTGCATAATCACTTATAGTAGCTAGTGCAACCAACTCCAGCAGGTGAGTTCCAGCACACCCATAACATCTAAAAGACTCTTACACGTTTTGTACATATACATATATACTCCTTTACAAACAGCTAAAGGATCAAGACGTCTTAGTTTGAAGCATAAAACAGGAATTCTCTTCTGAAGTTAATGTTGGCAGTTAGTTGCTAACGCACCGACGTTGATAGGATATCTTTTCCCTTTCAGCAATATCAGGGAAGAAAGGCTGGAAAGATAATCCAGTTTCTAAGTAAATTCGGATTATAAATATTTAATCCCCTCTTTATGTCCTGTGTTTTTTGTTAATAATTTTAGTTAATCCGTCTTAACATACCATAACGTGAACTTTACTGTGAAAAGGATCACAATTTTTTGTTCCACAATGAATTCCTCAAAATAATTTTGCAGATTTAAATGCGTCAACGAGACCCCCAGGGAATTTGGCAAACTTAAAGTTGTGAGGTGTTTGGTTTGGTAGAGTGCTACATTTTATGCAGTATAATTATTTGAATAATGTGTGGTTGAAAGTGAATATTTGTGTGAGAAATAAATTAAGTGTAAGGTATACTTAGTGCTTATCATTATGCGTCCAACACGAAATAAACTCCAGATTTTAAGCATTTATTGAAAGAAAAACAATGGGGAGTTAGTGTTTCAAGCACGCAAGATTTTTTGGATGAAGTGAAGAAAAGTATTGTCTGTTTAGTAAATGGAACTTATTATAGAATAAAATCATTCTATTAGGTGATAGTTTTCTCGTTTTTCAGTGTATTCATAACTCAGTTCTCAATAGGGGAGCAAGTGTGTCTTTAAAGTGTTTCTAAATGGCTCTCCTTCTTGGCACGTTTCTTTTTAACTTACTTTGTGGTCTAGTTCCTTGCGACCCAAATTATGGGATTCCTGAAATTAATCAAAATCCTCTTGGAGGAGTACGAGGAGTCCGACAGACTTCCCATCTCTCACCGGAAAGTGATAATTATGAAATCGAACCTAAAGTCACAGTGGCAGAAGGGAAACTTGAAGGTTATCATATGAAAACTATGGGTGGTCGCACAATCTTTGCTTTTGAAGGAATTCCTTACGGAGAACCACCAGTTGGCTACTATAGATTTAAGGTAGTATAGAATATAGAATACCTTCATTTATATTTATAAATTCATAAGATGCGTAATTATTTGTCTGTGTTATGTTGCGGAGAAGAGAACCATGAAATATTAGGCTGTCTACTTGATATTTTGTTACATCTGCGTTTGTATTAGCCTATTATTTTGACTGACCTTCAACGTATTATTGAAAGCTAGAAGCTACATAGATATTGCTATTTAAGACAAATTAGGTATCTACATATTATGATAATAATAAGCTCTTGACAATTAGTATGTAATTGATTGTTAATGTACAATAAATATGTTAGAAATTAAAGACACTTACACAGGAATTTTTGAATATCATTGCAATATAATTAAGTAGGTGGTACAGGTGGCGTCATTCTGCAAATTAATTTATTACCTTCAAGTGTGCCTAATAGTAAATAATAAGGAGACAGTATTTCAAACAATCCACATGAACATTTTCAGAAAACATTTAATTAGGCTTTTAAAATCCCTTTAAATTAGTATTTGTATAGCATACATACCTAAATAAGTGTTTATGTATGCCTAAAGATATTTTTTTTAATCAAGGAAACATGTACACAGGTAGTTGTCAAAATAGCATTGTACGTTTTATTATGAGATTGATATACTAAAAGTTCTACGAAATAGATCACTGAGATATTAAAAGCATTTGTGTAATTAGGAGTGAATAAAACTGAAATTATATACTACGCAGTAGCAAAATTCTGTCGATTAGCTGCACTTTACTTTGCACTGGTGCAGTTTAATTGTGAGAATTACAAATAGTTTGCTTTTTACTTACTACTTAATTGTAATATATTAATAAAAATGTTAACAGCAGGCAAATTACATGAGCTACCGTGTAACTACTGATAGTGTCCTAAAGTAATAATAATAGCTACGCAAGTAACTTTTACACATAATGAATATACCACAACACAACTTACAACAAAAGACCAAAGCTGGAATTTCAGTTCCCATTCCCATTATAAATTATCTGCGGGGGAATAGGAGAATAGTGTAGGTATATATATATCCGGTTGCAATCTGTGAACTTGAATAATCTCACAAACAATAGAGAGAGCAATAAATAATATTTATTGCTCTGGATTTGTGAGATACAATTTCTAATTCTTAAGTTTTCCCACTCTACAGAATGAAATATATTGAAACATGATTTTATGTAAAAAGCAGCTTTAAAACTTGTGCTATTCCAAAACAAAATTACGATGTAATTATTTTGTTTTCGGAATAGTTAATATCGTGGCCGGCATACTTCAGTCAGATCCAAAATTCTCCCTCGGTACGATACGACTATAAAAAACACTGCGCATCCTGGCAAACACTTATTGTAACTTAATTATTTTATAGCGATGTAATTGTAATTTATGAAAATTGTAAAGCCCAGTGAATTATATTATCTTGCCCCAATTTTAGAGCATACAAGATTTTGCTTACATAATTCTCCAACTTCCCAATTGCAAAGTTTTTTCTAAATCTTTGCGAGAAACAGGATTTGAGAAAACATAATCTTTCATTGAAAAACTGCTATAAGCGTACCCACACATATGCTTTAATTTGACTTGACAGGACTCGTGACAGACGTACATAATAACTACCTACTTAAGATACAATGATAAATGCATATTTTATTATGTGCTGTTGGTAATTCACGTTATGTATACTTGTGTGTATGTGTGCAGGTACATATGTATTTATGCAAGAACATTACATATAAATATGTACATGCCTACTTCATTTGACTTGCTAATTCAAAGCTCTTCCTGAGAAATATATGATTAGGGATATAATACGACAAGATAGAGCAAATATCAGAAGACAGACAAGTTTGCCTCCAAAAGTACCTGTATAAAAACTTTTCCATGCTTAAACTTACTACCGATATGGGTATATGAAAGGAAATGCTAATATCAAGTAGATGTAATTAGCTATGCATGTATTCCCTATTACGCATCGTTACCTATGTGTATAAACACATAATGTGCACTATGTAAGATACGTAATTACGAACATATTTATGTAACTTTTATTTATTAGCGCTATGCAATTTATAAACAGAAGGTCTATATTGTATACTTTATACATATCTACATCTAGTTAGAGAAGAATGTCTAGGTATATATCTGTAATCTAGATTTTATGTTAACACATCTGTCTCTAGGTCTTGTCTATATTTTGTAACTTTAACCTTTACTAATTTATAACTGATAACTAACAAGAATAATAAACAGGAGTTAATTGAAAAATTAAACAATGATGACACACATTCATAATTAGTAAGTAAATAAGCAAACAAGTGCAAGTACGGTATGTTACACATTTTTACGTAACAAAGATATTTTTATACCTTGAAAAAATATCTTAATATAAATTACTGTACTGTATGTACTCACTCAGATTGACTTTTCAAACAGCTATAGACAACTCTTTGTATTTTTCAATGTTATTTTTCTTTAATTCAAGTGCTACATACACATTACAGTACAGAGTACAGAGTTCCGATTAATATTATGCATGTATTGATTTACATACCAATTTCTATTCCAAGGTAATTTCAGCTTATCACTAATATCATAAAGATGAAGTTAGTCTTCCAATTCAAGTTCATGATAGCTAATAATAGTCTTCCTGAACAAATTCGCTCGAGAGGACAATGTTTAATCCAAATTGCAATTATTATCTTGTGGGAAACAGGAATAGGAAAAAATGTGGTAGTGTGAGCGTGTAGTGTGTTTGTGTTGCGTGTATGATAAATATGTAATGTAAAATGGTCAAGATCATGAACATTTCATTATGCATTACAGGTTTACTGTACAACTATTACAAGGTTGCTATTAGTTTTGTATAATACACACAGAGCTACAATATTATGTAGTAATACTACTACCTGATTTGCATATATCATATCCGTCACTATGTCATGAAGTTTCCTGCTACAGAAGCTTTAGTAAATATTTCATTTACTATCTCTAGTGACATGACGCAGAGAATACAGAATTTAAGATTAGAATTACTAGACAGTAGCAGGTACCTACATTAAAAATCCATATAGGTTCCTGTAATTATCAATTGAGTTAACACAACAATTCAATTACAAACAAATGAACAATGCAATCGCTGAAAATGACATATGTATTGTCGCGTAGCAAAGGTAGGAAGGAAATTATAATTGAATTGCGACACAGTAAAAAAGATATTTATTGTGTGTTAAATGGTGATGTTTCCATTGTATTTTAAGTTTTTGCCAAACCCCGGAACTTTATGTCCTGAAAACTAAACATTTTCTAAAAGATACCAAAACATTATCCATGAATAACAATAAATACTGTTGGAAATTGGAATATGACATTATTTTAATATACAAACCATAAATACAATTTTAATGACCAAACATAGATACACTTACAGAGGGATACCAAAAAATGCTTACTATGTGAAGCATATTACCAACTTTGTTCACATGTGAATAATTGTACTCTTAAAGCAAAATTGTCTTTAAAATGTTTCCATTGAAGGAGAATTTTTGTATTTTTAAATGTATTTATTGCTAAACATGTTCATTAATCAGAGCTTCGGAATATTTATATATTATAGTATTTAAAATACAGTGGCTCTTAACTTTTTAGTAGCAAATCGACTAAAAAAAAGTCGAATTTAATTGAAGATTTTTTTCCTTATGTTGTTATAGCCACCAATAGCCAGAAGAAGTTGGACTGGAACGTTAAAAGCTCACAAACCAGGTTCAGACTGTATGCAAATCAGCATTGCCAAAATGATTCGTGTCTACGGGAGTGAATCGTGTTTGTATCTCAACATATTTACACCAAACGTGAGAACATTTAAATGACCATAAATTATAAATTATCATTAAATACAAAGAAACTAGTTTCGGAAAAATGCATGCTAACGCGTAGGTTTAATAGTCAATTAAATTGTTTCTGTATTAAGGATGTCGGTAAGATTTCCTTTGCGACAATAAGACCCAGATATTTAGTTTAATAAATGACTTCCATGCTTTGTTTGTCTCAAGAACGCCCTTGGCGACTTCTCAATACCATTTGACTGTTTATTACAATTAAATTAAACATAACTAATCTGTAGTTTGCATTCACTCTCACTTTTCTTTACCTATAGAGGCTAGATTTCCTAATTTCAAATTAATGGTCGAAATAATTAGCATGCCGCAGTTGCAGCTCCAATAATAAATAATTCAACAAAAAATACTGAAAAAAATTGTTGTTTACAGTTGCCGTCTAAACAGAAGAAACGTAAATACCCTGTTATATTCTACATACACGGTGAGTGTGAATTTAAAGGATATTGATATAAATAATTTAAATTTTTGCCTGCGTAAGATGACTCAGCATCACTTACTCAGACATCATAATCTGCTTTAGTAATTAATTTTAAAATAGGAAACTTTTCTATTTCACAGGTGGGTCATATATAATGGGAGCTGGATCTGAGCATGGTCCAAGTTACATGTTGGACAAAGATGTAATTCTTGTCACCATAAATTATCGCCTTGGTGTGTTAGGTATGATGTGTGAATAATATAATCCTAAATAGTATATTCTTGTAATTGAGGCAAGGTTGACTGCTCTGCGTGTGTGGTATATTAAATATGTCACAAAAAGAATGGTGACGGGTAGAGTTATTGTTTATTAGAAAAGAATGTATGATTACTAAAATTCTGTCGCTGTCGGAAAGTCCCATTATTAATCATGAATTATTTTAATTTTTTCAAAATTTACACTTTTTACAAAAAATTACATCACGTTCACGTAAACTTCCAACGTAATGAAACGAATGGTGATGAGTGTTACGGATAAAATTTTTACTGACATGAAATAATTTATTTAATTAGATTTCAGCTTTTAGTTACATATTCAGTACACTTACTGCAATAATAACTTTTTATTGTATAATAATAAAAATTACTTATTTGTCGGAATCCACCATAGTGGTTAGATAGAAGCAATAGGCTTGCTCGCACTTGTTTTGGTAAAAATAATTTTTCTTGGTCTTTTTTTTTGCTTTCTTTTCTTAATATTTATTTTTCATCTACTTCTTTCAATGAACATAAATTGCGCATTATTTAAGATGTAAAAATAAAACCTAACTATAGTGAAAATCCAGTAAGCTTTCCTACAAACATGAAACGCAAAATGTGGCTTATCATGCGTTAATTGTAAATGTAAATGTAATTTATTTATTTGAGAAATAATGTTTTATTTTCCAGGTTTCATGAGTACGGGGGATTCTGTGCTCCCTGGAAATTATGGACTGAAAGACCAAGCACTAGCTTTAAATTGGGTTTACGATAATATTGAGCATTTTGGTGGAGATCGGGACAATATTAATTTGTGGGGTCACAGTGCAGGGGCCGTCTCTACTCATCTCCACATGATTTCAAATGCGACGAGGCATTTATTTAAAAAGGGAGTTTCCATAAGTGGCACTGCTATGAATCATTGGGGAGTGCAAACTAGAGAGAGAGCAAGAAGTTGGACAAATCGCATGGGAAAATTCTTCAGATGTCCTACACAAAACAGCACTGAATTAGGAAACTGTCTGCAGCATATTTCATCCATTAGTCTTGTAGCTGCACAACTAAAATTGTTTGTAAGTTGAGTAAAGTAAAAAAAACGTGAATTTATTTTTCGGAAATTTTGACTTTTAAGGTATGAGTATAGTGTACGCAAACGAATTAGCATTTGCAAATTGGAAAAGGATTGCGACTTTGTAAAATCTGGAACTATAAAGTTATTTCTTGAAAAGCATATTCAAAGGATAATGGAAATTCCGTTTCAAATGCATAAATTCCGAAAAGTATAAACGGCTATAAGATTTGTGGCATTGGAATTAGCAAAAGAATAGGAAATCGAAATATATAGTTTATAGTTCTACTTTAGAATTAGCTTTCCCCTATGCTATTTCGTGTAAAACGCTATCACGTGTCAAGGTGGGCGGCTCCGTTACCATGGATACGCTCATGTCCCTGATAGAATTGGATTTTCGATTTGGAAAAGTAGGATTGAGTTCAACTTCTCCAAATCGAATGCAATTGCTCATTCAAAGGAGCATTCTGCTAGTGTAAACTTGGGAACAAATGCGCAATCTAATTCCAATTCCAATGACCAATCTAATTCCCAATCCATCGTACTACTATAAACATGGATTAGATTTCAAAAATTCTAATGCAAAAATGCCAAATCCAATTCTATTGCAGAATCTGACACTATATATTAGAAATCTAATGCAATTGCTCAATCTAATGCTCTTTCTAATGCGTTTTCGCACAGTATACTCATACCTTTAAGTTTACGTACCATCCCCAAAGAATCTTTAAGTTAACAGCCACTTTTATATACCTAGACACAGTGCAGAAACTTTCAAAGTGCACTAAGCATAAGAATGAATTAGTATGAAATTATATTTGTAGATAGGAACTAGTATATATTGGAAATAGTCTATTTAATACGTGTCATTAAAACCATTTTAGGGTTTAGCGATGCAACGGCATAACGATGATGCTCAATAACATTTTCAATAAGGAAGTAAGAGAAAATTAGAAATGCGACACGAAATACGAAATCCTACCTAAAATTAGTGAGATAGTACTAATTATGAAAGAGGGACAATTAACCCCTTTTCGCAGATAGCACACCAAAAGCGCCCTATTAACTATTATAATAAATATTCCAATGTAACTCTCGAAAAGATCTAATTGCTGTTTTGGAAAAAAAATTGTGAATGCCGACCTCCTCTTTTTCCTAAAAGCACTTATTTTGGGTTATAAAGGCTTGTATCTCAACCTGAATATTCCTGAAACTGTTGAATTGTTAATTGGGCTTATACATATAGTTTATGTATTATACTATGTGAAACGTGAACAGGGCTTTAAATGAATAATAATACTGTGAGTGGCAAGTGTTGGCCCCTACTGTCATTAATTTATGTATGTGCTATTATGTAACTTCCGCTTAATGTTGTTGTCAATGTGATTGTCTTTGTTTACTTAAAGGATATTCGGGCTACTAGGCAGTTGGATCGGATGATAACTAATCTGCCACACAATGACAATCTGTACACACGGACAGGACACAATGAGAGAGAGAAGTTCGTCGTCTACTGCGACTAATGCCTGCTGCCTGAATGTTCATTTTCTTTATCTCCCGAGTCTCCTCGTCGATTTTATATTTTAGTTTTTGGAATATTCTACGAAATATTCGTCGCAAAAGAATGCAGATCTGTTATTATTGTTCTGGTCTCAGCCCAGCAAGTCCATTAAAGAATGAATGACTTCTATGTATGTACTTAAATACTGACAATTACTCCTGAAAAACTACAATACTACCCGCGTCATAATTATTATTATTACTTTCGCAAAGTTCTCCCTTATCGCGATTTTACTTCGCGGCAGTAAAAGGGTTACAACTGCTCAAGTGAACAAATATGGACCAATTAATTACACATAATACATGTCTCTACACAGATCAGTGTAGAGTCTACACAATAGAAGATAGAGATAGATATGATATTATGATCAAATTATAATGTTGATAATTATATCGGGCAAGCAATTTCTCTGTAGGCGTGTGCTGGGCGGGGCTAACTCTGGCACGGGTCGTCTATAGCGACACCCGTTACGGTGCTTTTTGAGAAAAATTTTCATTTTTCGACAACGTTTTTAGCAGCATGAAATTTCTGAATTTGGATAGACGGGCCACTATTTTTTCCGCCACGCCACCAAAGCCGAACCCCGAAACAGAAATCACTTACTTGTCCAAAATTTCTTGTGACCACTGACAGCTTATTTTATTCGCATGTTTACTTTACATTTAACATAACTCTACGTAATACCGTGTCAATAAGGACAATTTTAACAACTCTCGTCCAACTTGTCGAAAACTGAATCTGACCTACTTAATAACTCCCCTTTTACTACTATTTACGTAATTTTGTAGTTGGTACCTCAGTAGTTACCCACTTCAGTAGGATTACCTCTTTTTTGAGTGTGCACAAATATGTATACTAAGAAATGTTATTACAAACTCGCAAAATGAAGAACAAAGTTCATCGCGAAAGCTTCATATGTGAATGACTCGCCCTTTCCTAGTTTTCTCTGGTATAGTAATACATACATACGTAGCAGCCTAATATAGTGACAAAAATACGTATTTATATATATGAAAATCAAATCTAAAATCCGCAAGCTTTTTCTCTTCCCGTGTTAATCCTTCGTAACAAAATGGTTTTTCAATGTGCGTTAGTGCTACGATGTTTATTGAACAACTTTTTCGTGTCCCTATTTACTTCGAGAACTGTGCACTATTTGTTTATTTGCCACACTAGCACTTGATAAAAGATTTATTACCTAAAAGATTGAGTGATTAAAAGATTGAAAGATTTATTAGAAAATGCCAAAACGCGGGACGCTGTTGTGAAAATATTGCTGATTTTAGATTTGACGCTAATTGTCAATAGCACAGATTTTTATCGTAGAACCTCCTTATCGTCAACAACATTGTTAACCAAAAGGAAAGGCCTAACTTAATTAATTAATTAAGTTAATTAAAATTTAATTAAGCCTACTTAATATAAATGTAGCTAGATTTAAAACCCATTTATTCTTAAGACTAGTTAGTAATACAGCTCTTAAAAGGATTACATAGCAATTTAGGGGGCATACCTGGTAATTTTTATAAAATGGTGGAGATTATTCAAAACCCTTGGTGAATGTATTTTGTAGGAAGTTCCGTACATCTATTTTATATCTAAATATAGGTCAAAGTAGGTACGCGTAAGAGAGACTGGCAATTGATTTTTTATCTATGTAGGTAACCCTACAGTTTGGATGGATTATTTATTAGATATGTGTACTTACACGCAGTGAGCCAAATTACTTTTATTAGCTACCGAAATAGGTAGTTTAAACTTAAATAAACTTAAAATCAGTACTAAATAAAATAGTTGGTTTTTATAATTTAAAGTATAAAACAGTAGAATAATGAAATTTTGCTTGCGAATCATTTCTTCAAATTTTGTAAATAGTAAGCAAAGGGATGTGAATGAATTGAGGTTACGTAGTTACCTACTGTCGAAGTCATAAAATTATGCACTTTTCATTTCTGGGTAGGTTAGCTGGAGCGTGAATTTGGAAAATAATGTTGCTGCCTTGGCAACTGGAACAAAATTTAGAAATGATTCATTTTAACCCTTCACAATTCCCCAGTTCATTTTGTAGCTGAAAAGTGCATAATTTTATGACTTTGACAGTAAGTAACTATCTTATCTAATCTGAGAATGTGCAGGTTCATACCAAGTACTAATTGTAAGTAATACTAGCATTCTACAACACAAGCTTACTTTAATATAAGTTTACTTAATTGGACGTATGATCCATATTTATAATAACTAAATAAAATAGGAATGAACATGTATTGAGTATTGCTGTATCATATTATTTAAAAAGTTGCCATTAGTTGCTTTGTTAAAGTCGTATCTTTATATATTATCTCCTATAGTATTCTTCCTCATTATTTATGCGTATTTGTAAAAATTTCTTACGTGTTATACAGATGTACTTTGTCATATAGAAACAATAATTAGGAAATATTAAATACGTATTATTACGCCCGTTCGTTTCGTAGCTAAAAATAATTGTTTTATATAATAAATGATACATGTATTGGTGCCTAAGGGGGACTCGATGGGTAGCACGGATAGGAGAACGGGTCACCAGTACAAGTTAGACAAAAATGGGTCACATATTC
>JAQFYC010002590.1:0-24764 GCA_034694165.1 Tomocerus mixtus | reverse complement strand
GAGTTATCGTGCGGACGGACGCACGGACAGACATTGCGATTACATGAGCCAGCCTCGCACACTCGGGCGGGCTAAAAGTGAAAGGTAAGGGAAATCTTCGTACGGCGTCCGTGCATACAAAGTGAAAGTGTATGTTATAAGCCCTATGACTAAGATGTTTATGGACTGTACTGTATATGTACTATTTATACATTTACGTGGTTTTAATTTTGCTATTTGCCTCTGGTACCATTTCTGACCAAATGTATGTCGGTGTCGGTTCTTTTCTATCAGAATTTACTCTTGAAGTGTCATGCAATCACATGCCCTTCCACAATTTCATAGTATGTACATCTAAACAGGCTTATTAAATATATATATTGTTATTATTATAATGAAATCTATTAACGTGAGATTTAATAAATTCTCATTGTTCTCCCTTAGTTTACTACTTTAAATTAGTATCTTGGCAGTGCAGTGCTGTGATCTTGACACATTTTTCCATTCTAACAATTTTGTTACACTTCGAAATAAATCACAAAATGAAATAATACCCAATTACAATTACCGCAAGACATAATGTACTCTCAGAAATAATTGTAAAAAGCAAAAAGCAAAATACATATTAGTAATAAATTTAATTTTCTTCAGCATGGTTTTTCAAAATTAAAATAAAAATTACGACGGCCACGAAAGAATAAAGTCGAGGACCTTATAAACAGTGGATGTAGATTACTTGACACACACGCACATATATATCGAGAGAAAGTTCACTTTTTGCTTTCTCCGAAAGGCAGTAAATACGCATACAAAGTTTTCTCTGAAGTGGAATAAAAGGAAACATAGTGACAATAAGTGCAATATATTAGTGACATCGTTTTCTACTCAACACTTTCTCACAAAATGTAAACGACAGCAACTATACCCACACTTATCAGTACATTTATCTCATTTCAATCTTTTTACTATATGCATGCATGCATATACTATAATACTATAACTGTTATCGAAAGTAAACGCATACAGGGAGTATTTGTGGTATAGAAAGAACTAAATGTGTTGCTAATTCCTCTTTTGCTTTAAGCAATGTTATGTTAGTCTTTTCAACGATGACGACAGAGAAAGTGAAATAAGGATCTATAATGTTGTTATGTACGCAGATAGTTCAGGGAGAAAGTAAGGAAAGACGTCATCATAGAGAAAGAGATAGCAGATAGGTAGTGTGTAAGAGAGTGCAATGCAGTAGTATGTATTATCACATAACATAACATTACACCACACCAAAGAAATACAAGAGGGATGCCTGCAACACTTTACGTTATTTTGCAGTTAGTTGGCTCCTGCTAAATTGTTCTGTCGTCTCTTTATAGTATAAGTATATTATTTTACTTTCTGTGTTTATATGCAATGGTCTAAAGGAATACATAGTTCCTTACTTTTATATAAAATATATATGTAGACGAGAAGTGACTGCCGCAGAACTAGATACATTTCGTTCTTCTATTTCTATCTACTGTAAAATATAGAGGAGTAAAACACTTTTAGCAAAATGTACATACATCTAGTGTCTCAACTCTACATGCATACATACATATGTAAGTAATATACACAGAATGCTACACTTTTCGGATGTGATGCGAATTTTACTATATGGGCTCTAGAAAAATGCAAGATACAATATAACACTCACTGAAAAACAACAATATCAACATATCATGTTCTCTATTTCGATTCACTTTCTAGTTTAGGCACCTATACAAAGGAATAACCCAAAAACTCAGATGCATCCCTACAATAAATATATTATCCACTCAGGCAAGGGCAGTCTTCTAAACAGCACAAACAGAAAAAAAAAGTTTTGAGACGAGAAGAAAAGTAAAAATATGTGCATCTGGCAAAATATTATAATTTTAAACGTGTGTACATATCCGATCTCGGCATATATGACCTACGTAATCGTCTATTCAAAATTGATAAAACTCGAATTGAGATAAATAATAGATGATTACTATTTTAAGCTTTTTTCCAATGTTTGGAAAAAATGTGAGCATTGGGAACCTTGTTAGGAAACCCTGTACCCCGTTCAGATGATGTGACGTGATGGTCTTTTGCAGTGAAATGGCCCATTTTCACGCCCCATACATACTTCTTCTCTATCGCATCACAACCCATTTTTCCTTCCTTCCGACGGTCCATCCGCCCATCATGTCACGTCACACTATTCACACAAAACATACATGGCTCGGAATACGTAATCATATACCCCATAAAATAGAAGATTGTCCTTATATCTGTACTACATACATATGCATGTAAATATTTATACGAATTACAAACACACTTCGCTTCTTTGCTCTTCTATACATAAATATATGAAAATGTCACAGATATGTAGCAATTATGTATGTATGAGAATTCTTGTTTGTAGTTCAAGTAAAAATATACAGTTAGCAACTCACAAGTTGTCGTCTGCTGGTCAGAAGTTTCAATACATTTATACGGCCTGCTAGAGAGCTAAAGTACCTAATAAGATCCAACGAAGCAGAATAAGATTAGACGGATTCCATTCTAACCCTTTTATTTTCAGTCCACTCGTCCACGAATCCCGTCCCACTTCCAAAACTGTCACTTCTAATCTTATTTACATTATTCCCTAACATTACCAAAATGCCAACACTTGCACTTTCCTCACGCTAGCGCTAGCTATTTACTAACTTTCTCACACTTTGTAGCATTTTAGCTTACATCATCCACATAAAAAATGTCACATTAATACTACTATGTACTTAATTAATCAATTAGCTAATAATAAGATTTTTATTATAGCTAACAGAATTCTTAATGATTTGCTTTGCATTACATTCAACATCTGAAAATTATATTTCCAGAATCTCAATAAGGCAAGGTATAAAATAGCTGAATACTTTATAAATGTAACTATTTTCATATTTTTATGATAATCCCCAATATTTTGAGATTCCATAGTAGAAATTAAATGGACCAACAGAGTTTCATGCAATTGTGCATATACATTGTAACGTACAATTACAAATAATGTATCTGTAAAGTGTAATATGTCCTCCCTTCCTTCCTGTTTAAGAATTCGAATCGACTGCCAATAAAATCCACTGATGTTCGCTTTCTGAATTCAAAGTTTTGATTCTGACTGAATGACTGAACACTGAGCGCATATAAACATACAAACTACAAACTGCACTAGATTCTAGATCTCACGCAGAATGCAGACAAAGTTCAAGCAAACCACAAGAGAATAGAGTCAGACCATACAAATACACTGCAGAGCATCTCTAGGATACATTAGACGTAACCGAAAAAGTCAGTAAGTAAAGCGATACTGGAACTACTTCTACCGCATAAAAGGACTACGTGTAGAGTGCTCACTTATGCAAAATTACTATTCTTTAGTTCTTTCTTTACGATTTTCGTTCAATACTTTACTATTCCATGATATGCTGCTTTGTCACATAATGCAGAAAATGATTATACACCCCGTTTTCACATTCTAACCGAAATAAAGAAACATTCATTTGCATACTTATCCATTTTGACAATATGCCTAAGAGTAAGAGTAAGATGCAATAGTATACCTATTTATATGTTTTAATACATTATATACAAATGTACTGAAATAATGATCACAAGGAAATAGAAAATAGGTCGCTTACGTCACTGCATTGTACAAGATATTTAAAGTATTTCAACTACAACGGCAACCCCCTATCTTAAAACACAATTCTAAATACAATATTACGTTTCTTTTGTGCATTACACAAGCTTTAACCATTACAGAAGGCTAATTCAGCTATATGTATACTACACACATAGTAATAATATTCGTATTTGTAGTTACCTATCAATTAGATCAAAATCGGAAATAAGCAATATACAAATGCAAACTTTTCCACGAAATGGAGCCATTTGAGCTCACATTTTCGTCAATAGTTCGTTAAAACAATCTTACGAAGCATAATAATATGGTAAGGAAGACGAGACCTAATTATAAAATTCGATGAATCCATTATACATACACTACTACATAATAGATTCACGTCCTGCTACAGTCGACACAATATATTTGTATAGTAGCTACGACTAGCTACCAAGTTACCTACCTAACATATATTACATTACAGACAGTTTCAGCAACTTATCCCGCTTTCCATGAAGGCTTCATTTGTATTTGTCTCCTCATAGGGGTACTTTTAGCATTAAATTGCAGTGTATTAATAGTACTTGTCGAACTTCCCAATAGTTTGATTTGAACTATCACAAAGACTGCAGAATAGCACTGCACTTGGAACTACCTTAGCAAAATGAATTTCAAAGTACCTAAAAATAATTGCAATTTTCCAGATTTACAGTTACTTACTTACGACTAATCATAAAATACTTCATACAGATTTGCGACACACTTTAAAAAAAAAGTTAAGTAATCTCTTTCAGTACTACTATAGGATATTATATAAGATGAATATCCAGTTAAGCGCACAGACAGCAGACGTCATCCAATAATATAGTATTGCTATCGCCACACTACTATTTAATTAGAATATTGAAGGCAACCTTCTGGAACGGTGAAGCAATACCTATACATGTTACATTAGAAAAAAGGTTCTCCCCAACTCTAAACTAATCGTAAACTGAAGGGAAGGAAAATCGGCCAGAAGGCCAACTTAATCAATAACGAAACATTTTTACCTTCTTTCTCCTCCGGTGGAAACAATCTAAAAGGAGAAACTCCACAGAAAACTAATATTACTTACATTATATTACACTGCACTAAATTCTATTTTTAGTACACTTTTAACTTCTTGCTGTTCCTTCAACTCAGACTTTTCTTCTTACTGACATGACATTTCAAATAACTCAACTAGGGCAACGGTAATGTGGCAAGTGGGATGAACAATGAATTCAAATTCCTTTCCTCTTATTACTTTCTCCAACTCAAAATAAACGTCTGTTCTGGGCTGTTTTTCTGTTTCAGCAAAACTTTCTATAAAACAATACATATCCTAAATACTAAATGTATTTCCTAATATCAGACAAGCTAAAGAATACGAATTGTTCCAATAAACTAGCTCAATTCCACCTGCAGAACACACAAGCACAAACAAACCGGTACGTATTTATGTATGCATATACCCTTCCTATACCATTCATGCAAGTTATTTTTGCATAGTGCTACAGAGTAAAGACAGTACTAAACATGAAGATCTGAATTATCTCTCAAATCTATGGACAATGATAATAATGAAGGTTCATAGGGAAAATCCAACCTATTCATTTGAACTAATCCAAAAATATATACTTAAAGTACACATAAAACATTCCAAAAACAGTATTGCACTGCACATTAGTACGCCAATACAACGTTAGTGGTTCCTATACAGTACATAAATAATATAAAGTAGTGCACACCAGGAGTCAGAAATTTTCCAAAGGTGAATGAGCTGAAACCGTTGCATTATAACTACTCGAACAAATCAATTTAATCTAGAAAAATTATTATTACTGTACACTCTTGCATATACTGTGCCACTACCTTGACAAAAATACAATTATAAGAAAAACGTTATGCAATGCACAGATAGGCGCACTCTTATAGTGCAATCCTATGTAATAAAGTTGCTGCGGAACAGAAAGTATTCTCATTAGTATTCTTCAGTATAACAACAACGGTAGAAGAAAAACTTAATTTTAGAAAGAACCATTATTTGCATTCATAGAGAAAGGTATACATGTATAAGCCCCCAAACTATACTCTATACAATTAGTCAAATGCAAACGTTATATGAAAATATACACATGCACTGACATACTGACTAGCATAACCGTACTTTCAAACGGGGTTTCAACTTTTCTGGGGTATTATTACAATGAAAAAATATTATTGTGTGTAAGTATTACATTGAAATCTAGGTAGGAGAATAAAAATATATATTCTTACAATAGTTATAATTTATTCTTTGGCTGTCATAAGTAGATAAATAACTTATATAACTACTAGAGTAAGTTTTTAACAACCGTATTGTAGTTAAAGTGGTTATTTCTGTATTTCATACTGTAAAAATGAAAGAAAGAAAGTCGGCATGTTTGTGTAATTTACTACTACCAATACCAACTACCTGTGTAGAGTATCTACCTGGCCTGCTATTAGAAGTACCTTAAACTTTTAAATTCAATCGCAAGCGCATGTACAGCAAAAATGTAAAAGTAGCGTCAAGCTGTCTAGCAAAGAAGCTTTAGCTACATATTTCCATTTCCGAGTACATACATACACTGTTTAGCAAATACAATATAATATAAATATAATGCATTATTATCACCCAACAAATAAATGTACGTACACATGCATGTGCCGTACTACACTACATTTTACAAATGTTAGAAAAAGAAATTCCGAAAAATCTTTCTTGCATTTTTATAATGAGCTTCGTTGACTAATTATTTCAGAGCTCTAAACACTAAACATTTTACATAAACTTTAATATGATGTGCATACACATCTTTACATAGAATATGTATTGTATATGTACATAGTGTAGCGTTTACTTGTCTAATTCAATAGATCAAAAATTCTGCTGCGTATAAGTATGAAATATTTTAGATGATGACATAGCAGTGTCAGTGTTGGTGTTTGTTGCTGAATATTAAATAGGTTACGTATAGCATTTCATAAAAGCTGGAAGCATATACCTAATTCCCTTTATACTTTAATATCAGGGCCAAATCAAATGACAGGACATGTCAACGCCAACAGCATGTCACATCACAATCACAATGCATATCTCGCAAATTCAAGCAAATACCGTACATATAAATATAATATACTATACATACACATTCTCATTTTATAGTCAACATATTCCACACAGCTGTGGATGAGTTTAACTCAATAACGATTCGACTACGGAGGTACTCACTGTGTAACTGTGAAGTTACAACGTTCAGCGAAGATCTTCTGACTTTCATAAACCATCCAACATTATAACCATACTATTCTCTATTCTATCAAGAATATTATATGGAGAAGGAACATTGTGTTATATTAAATATGTCAGATTATCCGATTGTCTTCATAAGTATTATAAATAGCCATGTACATTTATTCTGAGTGTAGTGAGTTAGTCAGCCCCTCAGCCAACAGGAGATGGAAAGAAGACATGTTCCCACTATAGTACACTGCAATACAATGCATTACATTACATACTAATGGTATTCTATTCCTCTTACAGAATAACAATATAGACAATGTACAGAGTATAAAAATACATTTTTGCAAGTTGGAACATGTGAACAAACGTGACTTCAAATATTTGCCCATTGAACAATCCTCACCGCATAATATCCATATTATGTCATGGGCTTCATTATTATATGAAACTGCTCTATCATTCACTTTTAATACGAAATATAATTAAGAGGGAGATAGGAGGGCATGTCAGCAAGTAATATGGAGAATATTCAACTCTTTCTAGGTAGTTACGTTACTAGTTATAGAAAGAAATTCCATTAGTACTATGCAACATACTACACAATGAAGCCAAATATGATTACTTTGCACGAAATAGAACTACACCATTAACACACACTTGCTATATACAATTTGATAGAAACACACAGGTAATCATAATAAAAAAGGACATTGATATTGTAAAGAGGTACTCTCGTTGATGTTGATTAGAATATAATGTAGATGTGTTGTTGAGAGAAAGAAATGCTACCTGTGCTTGTACTGTGCTGTGCATCCATGTATAGCTTTAGTTAGATGTACAATGTACATACATAGAACATAATGTAATGTAATGTGAACATACGAGAGTTTGAGAAGGAGCTACTGCTACTTGGTTGGAGATAACCTCCTGACAAGGAGATACCTTGAAACTCCCATTAAAAATTCCCATATTCATATGTTTATAATGTACCTGGTTTGTGTTGTGTTTCACTCGGATTTGTCTACATAAATAAAAATACATGCCATTCGCCATACAATTGTAACTCTATAGCACTCGCTTATTTTTCTTTGCTTATACAAGACAAGACACCCGTGCACCACGTTCAACGTTCATATATACAAGCATTGTAGTTAGGTAAATGCTTTTCTGTACATACACTTGTCGTTGTCATATATTTCTACTTCTACTAAAATGTATTTACTTAATACAAAGCTACAGGCACAATTACCATTATACTTTCCTCCTACTTTACGTTTACATGCGTTCATTTAAACTTGTAAGTAACTTACTATTACTACTTCGTTAGGAATAGTTACATCAGTACCTATTTAAATATATTTAAACGATGCCAAATACCAAGAAATGTGTGTACCTGGAAACTGCAAACAATACACTATTCATAAGTATTCAGTGTACAACAACAATACTACTGTATGCCACATTATATTATAAAACATTTAAAATGGATATTGTATGTACTATATAAATATTATGCTGAAGGTAAGCCTCAAGTCCATTACCTCATTACTACGGAATATGCAAAACTATTTGTTCCAGAATCAGCAAGATCTTAGAACGTGTCGCTTGTAAAATTCTTAAAATTGGTTGGTTTGCAAAGCAAATATTTAATCGCTAAAAGACACGTTATGTATACAAATTACTTATGTTTTAGTTATATAGTCCACATGCTAAATACATATTAAGGGAAACTGCAGAAATAAGTTTATATATTAGTAGTAGAGCTGTACGATTTGGGGTTAAACTTTCTTTCCATACTAATATTATTAGATATTAGCCATAGAATATCTTATAGCCGTACATACCTACTACTTACTACCTACATAAAGTGGATGCACGAGCCGAGTCAAGTCAAAGGACAAGGCTACGTACGCAGAATAGAGTAAAGAGGAGGAAAGGAAATAAGTACAAGGTTCTGCTGCAATGCAGTAGGCACCGCAGCCAGCGCAGTAGATACTTTTAAGCCAAACACAGTCGAGTAGGAAGAACAAACTTGGTTTGGCTAACAATATATTTATTTATTACATGACTCCACCAACCCGAACCAAACCATGCAACGCCAACCAAAGATCCGAGTCCAGAATAAAACAGAAACAGAACCAGAACAAAACAGAATTTAATGTTACTATTATATTGGACGGAGGAATGAATATATGAATGTATAGCCCTAGAATACAACTACATACAAACAATACTGCAATACAGATAATGTAAGTAAAAGTAAGCCTTAACTCAGGCAGTCACTCAAGTCAAGTCAAGCCAAAGTGAAGTGAGCCTGGCCTGGACTTTTAGCTAATATTTCACAGTCACCACACTTACACTTACAATTTGCACTATACGACTACATAACACAACACAGCACACTTATCCATACCACAAAACAACAGAACACAACAACATAAATATTATTATGCTCTCGGTTAGACTAAGAAGGTACTTATCTCAAAATGGAATACTAAACTCTAAGTAACTGTTATGTCCTAAGCTAGGGCAAAGCCCAACTAAGATCCTTTTAGCAACTCCTTAAATCAAAGTTTTTTAAACTTTCCTTTTAACCCTTTAAACTGAGGACGGGTGAGTGAGTGTGATAAGGATAAGGATAAGACGAAGAAGAACAGAGATAAGTGAAGATGAACTGAATGCCCTTTACATAGTGGCACTAGGACTTACTATGAGTAGGCAAGTCCTTTCATCTCCATAATCTCATTCTCTCTAGTACATATACTACAAACAAACTACAAACAAGCAAAACTATGACATAAGTAAGTTGATATGATTGATAAAACAATATTACGACGTAAAAAGAATTCATGGCATACAGTGAACCATTGTCTATACAATGCACATAGTTATAAATACAATCTAGTGCATTATAATGCAAGCCAAGCCACATTTATTGCCATCGCTGCTATTTACCGTTTGCCATTTACATGGATTTAAGGCAAAAGGAAATACACAACACTTTCTGTATAATACATCCATTTAGTAGACACTCCACAGTGTTTCCTAATACACGCTTACGAAAGCTACAAGGAAAATCCCTTTAAAACCATTTACAATTACAATGTTTCCCCATTTTCTATACTTTACATTTGCATTACGTTTTATATAGCACCATGAAGAGTTTCTATGTATATAAACTCAACTATCTCAAAAATAGTAATGTACACTGTACTATAAGGTTTACTCAGATTGCTGAAAGTAATGCAAAATGTAAACTACAAACTACAAGCCATTTTGCAAGATTTTATTGCATGTAATGAAGCCAAATGTATGGCTTTTATAATTATTATGGGTATTTAGCATAGCCATTAATATTTAAATGGTTCTTTCAGAATTTGCACTACGTTCTCGTATGGAAAGATAATGTTCTAATTTCTAATTGGCAAAATTGTCTACGTGACCTAAGTAAATGTTTCGCTTATGAAATGTAAAAGCGCAAATCATCTTTTATGAACTGTCTCAGATATTATGCAATTTTTAATTAATTTTGCTTTAAAATTCAAAAATGGACTATAAGGAACTATTTATGAATGGCAAGTACAGATATTCTAAAGGAGGAGAAATAAATAGGTATCCCAAATATATGAGTCATATCATTCATTCCCCCCGCAATAACAAACTCATAATAATTTAAATTCAATCCAGTAATAATAGAAAATGTAATAATGTAACCTTCTCTCAAGGTTTTTACTGTCGGGCTGAGCGAGAGCATAAAGTATCTGTAACAAAACAAAAACATGGGAAACGGAGGGAGATGAAGCTATTTAAGTACAAAACGTACGTATCGTAAATGTAGGCGGTGGCTGTAGTACAAGACTAACTCTTATGTCATATCTATGTGAAATGAGTCATAAAATAAAGTTAGAGACAGAGAGCTACAATTCGCAAAAGTCAGCTCAGGCGTCTAGTGAAGTGAATAGTGAGCTATATTCTTCTCCCGTATTTTATTCTATTAGTTTCTATTTCACTTACATTTACTATTATTCTCTTTCCTTTCTGCTTTGAATCTCTGACATTACATTACAATGCACCAATGGAAACTATGTAGTATGTATACAATATTTTGGGTAAGGTAATGTAGTTTTATAAGTTTATCCGTACATCTCATAAAATGTGACGGTTTACTTACAATACAAATGTAACAATACTATCTTCCTTCATTCTTTTTTGCGTTGACTTTATGACATTTCGGGATTTGCCAACACAAATGGCAAAAGGCAAACTGTGCACTAGTTTTATATTTAGTATCCATAAGAGTCAAGTGTAAATAAATATGTATGTACAACATCATGATACCATAAAATACGAGAATCCTCGTTTGATCCTATTTTACATGAAATTACAATTACTTCTTCTTTGAACAGTTCTACTAAACAATTCCCGAACATTTTTTACTAAATAATACGTTCTCAAATTAAAATTATTTGTACTATAAGTAATAGACATAAACACAGCTAATCAATCAATACACATCTCATATTATGTAGTAAGGGTTAGAGCAATAAAATAACACGCGCCCTTGCGTTTGCTATATTTTGTTTGCAAATCTATGCTAACGATTTTTCCAAAACTAAATTATTTTAATGACATAAGTAGTGGGGGGCAGTTTGTTGGACAACGAACATTCATGAAATCGCGTCTCCGCCATCATCGCCATTCTAGAGTAACACATTTGTAAGGTTGAAATTGAAAGCACTATCCTGGAGTTTATTGTTCCTAAATAATGTTATTACTAAACGAATAATTAATGTAGCAACACAATGCAAACTCTAAACATAAAACAAGTCTTATACGTAGTTAAAACATCAATTTTAGAACTACTGTAGATCAACTCACAAACAATCTAATCATTCTATATGCTTTGTTAGTCATCAGAAAAGTTTATGACAGTATAAGCATACGGATACCATTAAAATCTATTTGCTACTATTTAGGCAACAAAACAAAATCCTAAGAGTTATTTCTCACATCAAAATTCCATACAAATTGGATCATGTTTCATTTCTGAAAACTTCAATCCATGCTAGAGGATTTACTTAGTAACCACATGTAAAGCAAAATTATACACTGTTCTCCATATGCACATTCGAATACAAAAATAACTTCATTTGATTGCGGCTATAAACAAGCCACATCAAGATCACAATAATTCCTTTTAATACACACTTAAATGACAACACAGCTGAGCATTACGTAATCAGAAAAAATAGTAGAGGAAAAGCCACAAACCAGGATGAGTATTCCTATGACATAGCTGCTAAAGTAAAAATTCTAAGTAATATGTGAGTGAGGTACTTAACTAAAAGCCGCAGCAAATAGATATCTTAGTAACATATAAATACACATATTAACTACATAATGTGCATAAAAATTAGCAATAATTTTCGCATTCTGTCATTCAATATTATTTACGCATGCATACTAATACTACATATTACTAAAAGAGTATGTTTTAGGGCTATGCAACTTGTACAAGTAATAACAGATTAACAAATACGTGTTTGTGATATGACTAATTAGTTATGTATCCAACACATTTGAATGTTGAGATGACTTGTTCTTTAGACTTGTTCTTTAGAATCTTACAGCCTTTTCAAGGAACAAAAGCAACAAGAGTGTTCTGACAGTCTTTAGAGCGATGATGATCACATGGCAGAGTAATTTCCTCTATGTGTCTACTGTAGTTCATTTATCTAAGACAGCTTTTGTCTTCAACTATTTATTTATGTATGTGTCAGTCATGCTGCATAGCTTAACAAAAGGTTGACAATGCCAGCTCAAACATTTTTTACTTCATTTAGTTTTATGCACTCGATCGACGCAGATATTCTAACAATGAGTAAAATGGTTTAGGAAATTGATGTCATTCGGCTCGGCTGATTTGCATACCAAACTCAATTACCTTAGACTTGCTATCCTACCTTGTAAATATAATGTCTCCTATAATTGCTCCACATTCTCATTTTCTTTTTGAATTTTATATAAAATATTTTTACTTAACAGATTTTGCTAACACAGTTCTATACAAGTTATTCATGTAACATGGAGGAACTACGGCTTAGATCATGCCAAATTTGCATTTACAGGTAACATTAACACATCTTCGCATTGAAAAAGCTCTTCTCAATATTAATTTGCATTCAGAAGGACTGCCTTAAAATTTCAATCACCTCTTACCTTAATGAATAATAATGAAGTTAGAGAACAAAGCTTTATGTAAGTACTTAGGTGGCAGTAGCAGTAGGTAAGGTTCGCAACTCTTCTAGTAGCAAGTAATAATCCAAAGAAACAAACAGATTCGTAAGAATAAATCTCAAACCGAGATGTATAATAAGCAAGGATTTTATAAAGAAACAAGGCAACTATGGACATTTGGCATGTAAGTAACTTAGAACACACAACGCTTTGCCTTTTTGCCATTGGCTATATAGTGTTATGTTAGTTAGTTAATAATAATAATATTATTATTCGTGGCATGGCAGACATAATAACTAATAACATAGAACCCAAAGTCAAACTCGAACACAATCATCAGACTGCTTATTCACGTATTTACCTTAGCTGTACCCTGTAAGTTTACAAACACCAATAATTCACTAATGAAATATGTATACACACCAACTACATACATTACCATCCTGAATTACAAGAAATCACAGTCCATAAATAAAATAAAGGATGCAAATAAAACAAAACAAAGCAACAAAGGTGAAGCAACAGAACGTGGAGTCATGGTCATTGAAATAGAAAACCTATCTGAAGGTACGGCTTGGTTCAATTATGCATACAAGACCAAGTTTAAAAATTTATCTTGCATATGAAAATAAACTCAACCTCTTGCTAATAGCGTGCCAATATGTTTCTCACTTGCTGAAACCTATATTACTTACTTATTCTAAACGAGGTTAGTTGTATATTACAGATTACTGACTATTTGTTAAAGCTGACACTGACAAACCGCATTCTGAACACATTTGCAAATATTCCACGTAGGCATAGGCATTCATTTTGTTCTCAGAATCTGCATAGATCCGTTGTAGTTGATATTTGATTTCGCAAAATATATGCAAAACGAAACGACGCTCTTTTCCACATATTTAGGTACATGATACTTAAATTGATGCATGCACGTTAGTATGTAATACCTCTATTAATATTCCATTCCAACTTTTCGAGTGTGAGTATGCATCATCATCATTATACTACTTGGTTAATAAATATATACATGAGAAATCTCATTTAAAGACATGACTCATCCACGACTTTTAGACAATGGAGATATTTATGTATATAAGTCCAGCTCAATACAATTTTGAGGTAGAGAATAGAAGTTGCGCTATTTAGGAGTGTAACTAATTGTAAGTATAAGTAAGTCTTTGGCAGCACGATGGGAAAAATGCTGGAAGAAAGAATTGCCGCCGTCTTAGAACAATGGAGCTTACATTGCCAAAGGTCCAATTCAATGATACAAGAAATTAACATAATATTTTTGCTTTTTACCTTTCTTTGGGTATAATATAATGATATATGTACTTGTATGTATGATTCAACAATACGTTAGTGCAGTTTAATGACTTAAAATACCTATTTTAGTTTCGTTGTTTTGTCTTGTTGGTCGGTCCATCATTTATAGATGTATTGTAGATAGAGAAACTCTTGTACCACACACACCCACGGAAACACTGATTTTGCAATATACCAATACGTTATTAGATTCTGCATTTATAATAGAAAAGCGAAACACAAAGAATTAGTAACTTAATCGCTAAAAAGAAGGGTAGCTCTACAAATTATCTAATCAAATCAACCATACAATTCAATGAATTTACGACTTTGGAAAAATATACGACTCTATTAAGTCCTACAGCACCTGCTGCGGCTACACACATTTCATTTGCATAGAACGCTCAGTCACCTGAACATCTTTATTTCAAGAAACTATGACCCAACACTTTGCCTACCTAACGACAACTCATTATATTTTTCTATCCCTTTCAGTTAGGAAGAATTTACTAGAAAAGCTTAACAGTTAAGAACAATAATTAAGTTACGAAGTTTCTTTTTAAAGTTCAAAGATATCTTTATCTTTAAACTATGTACTATAAAGATTATTTTTTTAATTAGAGACAAACATGCAGTAATTCCCTTATTTATACAATAGCCATATCATCCAAACAACTTTTGCGTATAGAGAGCAGTACAGTAGAAAACAACTTATTTCGTTTTTAAAGACAAAACTAAGCTTGTATTTTAGAAGAAATTGCATTTTGTTTGTAAGAAAATGGTCTTAGGACGCTAAAACTTATTTACATAGAGGATAATTGCGTAGAGTTGACTGTGTAGAATACAAGTATAAGGAGGACGCAAAAGTGCAGAGGAGCGAGTTAATTTCGTATTTAAAAATATAAAATCCTTTAAAAGGGAGGAAACGCAGGAGGGAAAGTTTCACAAAACTACTAAAAGATATAATCTGTTTGCTGAGAGCTAAGTGAAGCCAAGCCATTCCACTAAACTAAAACTAAACGAGGATGATGATAACATAAAGTTAAAAGAGTTGCTTCCTCTTCCTACAGCAACTGCGAATCTCAGATCTCAATGCACTCAATGAAACAACAAAACTTTTTCGCCTTCCGTTTCTCCTATTTATTATTCCGCACTATTTCTATGCGATCTTTAATTCGCCTCTCTATATCCACTAACCAAATAAAATGAACTAACAATGTGCATACTCTTAGAACAATCTTCGCTACTGTCTTGCCTAGTATACGTTTATAAATTTATGTCAAACACCCAACACCCGCACAATTTTATACACAGATGGATGTAGATAGTATAATAGTGTAAGCGTAGAATATATGTCAATGACAAGAAAACCCACACGGTAATAGAACACTTTACATTTAAAAACTATTTCCAAAAAAGTTCACCATTTTGCAAAAATATCTTACACACTTAGGAAAAAATTTAACCATTTTGACCTTCACATTGCAATACTGATTTACCTTAATGGCAATGTTAGAAGATTTTGAAGATTGGACCTTTGTTTGCACCTACGACATATTTACTTACAAACATTTTGCTATTTAGGATGCAGAAATATTCACACATCTATAGCGCGTTGGTACTGGTACCTAAAATATATTTACTGTAGAGGAACACAGTGAAGTTAGTTTTCTTTTCTTGCTATCTAATTTAGTTAAATGGAATTGCTATGTATGCCGAGTGGCTGAAATGGGCTGAGTCCCATTCAGCATTTACGAGAAGAGCGAGTTCCCTTTTCATCTCATGCATGTTAAACTGCTGTCCTAATTTCCTTACTTCATTTCATTTCTTTTCACTTCCTTTCATTGGGACTGAGCCACATAGAAAAATCCTACGTCCTCGCCTTTCACGTCACACGCTAATACTGCTCTTATGTTTGTTTCTAGTCCCTCTTGTCTATTTTGTTCCAATTTCATTCACAATAAGAACATGTATATATGGGCCAATATTAACAATTCATAGACAGATTCAATGTAATTATATATTAGCGAGCTACGGAATCTTAAGCCTTAAATGCACGCGTCTTTAACAATGTAGAGATAAATTGCGAATGCTTATTTTTCCCCATCCTTCGATGTTTTTTATGCGTTAAGGAAAAATACTCTTTATGTTGTCTATAGAATACACTTCGATTTCACAATTATTTCACATTGATTTAATCATTGATTAATTTATAGTCGATAGTAATTATTTCCTGAGATACTTTAACCAAACCAGAAGGAATACACAATAATTATTTTGCAGATAGAGAAATCAACCACACTTTTCATATTACTCTCATTAGTTAACTTAATGTGGTTTGAATTTAAATGCTAGAGTTTGCTATACATCACATTTGAAGGAAAACACGTTACATTATATGTACAGTAAATACTAGTACTATTGTAGATAAAATAATTTCACATTTTGCACATATTTTTTTACTACACTGCATCAGAAGTACATATCTGTACTTTCCTATGCTAATACCTCATCGCCGCCACGTTGAGCAAGCTGACAGGCTTTACACTGCATTTAGGTCATGAAGTGCAGATTTAGGCCACAAAATTATAATTTTGGTTGGCAGACATGATTTCATGCAAAGTAATCAAAGATAGGTTTCCCAATCCGCTAACAAAGCCAAACGATACATCTGCATTTACACTGCATTGCACTATTCTATACGACAAATGAGCATTAGGACTGGACTTGATACACATTATTCGCAAATTCTAACTGAAGAGAGGAATGACAATGCAGTAACCGAGTGAATTGAATGTTATCACAAAACCACAAGTACATATTTGTACTACAGTACTAGTGGTATTACAAATAATATTGCTTAGTCATTGCTTCGTTGTAGTATACTAAATGTTTTTAATTCTCAGTAACTAACATATTTTTACTACACAGTAAATTTTCTGTGATAAATACAGTGTACACGGTACACGCTACATAACACGACCATACATACTAGCCATAAAAATCAATAATAACTATTTATATAGCTACACAATACTGTATTGCTAAATCCGTAAATTAGGTAAAATGCCTATTTAAAATGCATCGAATCAATAGATAACGTAATTTGAGTTTCTGTATTTCATTTGATGACCTTTATTTAGACTTGTAAGACAGTATATTATAAATACGTATTTAAATAAGTGTCGCAACATAGATATTTGCACCCTTTTACACGTGCCAGCCATTTTTGGCAGAGTAAATACGAAAGAATACCGCCATCTTGCCTACCATTCAATTGTAGTCATCCCATCCTGTGTATTATTCACGCACACTAACTGCGAGATGCATTATAATGCCAAGGGTTCTATTGTTACTACAATAATGTGCAGTCTAATAACTTTTATGTAGCTAACTCTGCTTCTGCTTTTAATCTGCATCCAAAATTGTTCATGAATAGATGAATAGGAAGCAACAATGCCAACGAAGTGTATACAGCGGGGAAAGAGATTTGTCATTTCTTTGTCTTCCTCATCTGTACAAGTAGGAAATGCTTGATATACTTAACTTATTGCATTTCCTTTTTCAATATCATGATGACTCGATGGCTACTATGCTTATGTACGTGTGCTTGAAGCTAACTAATATACATTCAGATGTAATAATCCTCCATTTTATAGAACATAATTAGCATTTAGAACCGCAAGACTGCTTTCCTAACTTTTCCGTCCATTGCATCGAGCAAGTGACGAAATAGAAACAGGATGCCAACGAGTGACTATAAGAATGAAGAAACAAAAATGTGTTAAAAATGTCTGTACATATTTATTCTGTGTATAGAAAATGAATGAAAAATCATTCATTTCAATTCTGTCCCGTCTTTAGTTCTGAAATTTCCTTCTGAACCAACTGAATGGAAACGACGAAGTCAATAAACACAGCATGCTTCTTTACGTAATATTAAAGTTGTTGAAAGTAGAGTAGAAGACAGAGAGAGATAAAGGACAGAGTAGACAAGAAGAGTCTTCTAGTTAGTTACTTACTTCACTGTTGACGTCAATTCACAGAAAGAATACTAGAAAGTGTAAGTAAAAGGGAAAGAGCAGGAGGACGAAGGGACACTACGTATTCTGTCGTACACTATGCCATACCTTGGAACTTTAACTAAATAAAATCGCTAAAATGCTAATAACAAGAAACATAAACCTTTCTTTCCTCAAGCGATTCCTTGGCTGCACACAATCCTATTCTCTACATTGCATTGCACTCACTTCCACCATAAATTGTGTCTCTTCATCTCATGTAACATCATCGCAACTAATTCTACCGGACTTTTGCCGTTATAAATAAATTACAAATTGAAACTATGTACAAAAAAATCAAGACAAAGTATAAGTAGTCATATGTCAGGAACCAATGGACCGAATTTGGTCAAAAACAATAGAGTATACCTAGGCATCCTTAAGACATATTGCACGCCAAGTTTCATCATTCTAAGTCAATGCGTTCTCGAGTTATCGTGCGGACAAACAATCTGGACACAAGGACCCATTGTCAGACATTGTGATTACATAAGCCTGCCGAGTATACTCGGGCGGGCTAAAAAGGACGAGGACGAACTATAGTCTAGTATCTATGCAGGGTTTGTATATATTTTAGTATTGCGAAAATATTTAGATGTTTAAAAATTGCGAAGATATTTATTGTACAACAAACTTGTCTTTTTTCCCTGAAGAATGATGACTATATGGTTTACCTTAAGCATTGCACTCAACCTGAATTTATCTCCCATCACATTTAATTGCTTTCCTTCAATATGTAGTACCTGAGATTTTAATATAGAATCGGTAGTCACTATTGATTTATATAGATAAATATTTGCAATTATATTATTTTCCTCATTCGTGACACATAAATAAGAAGTTTTGCTTTTGCCTGACATGCCAAGCCAAAACGAGCTGAGCCAAGTCAACCCAGAGCACGGAAAGGCTTCAATGATTCACGTATTTTCTTTATCGTTGAACGAGAGTTTAAGCCACAGCTGCTGACTTACTGATTAAACGTTTGCCCTTTATGGTGAACAATCAGCGGATATAAATAGCAAATCCGTCGTACACATACTTCTTATATAAATACGAAGCAGACATTACCGATATACACATGTAGGCAAAGTATATATAGCTAACAAACAAATAATGTGAACTCATTACAAGTACAACTACATAGGAAAGTTTTCTACATGTACATACTGTAGACATATATATTTCGTCTGTCCTGCCTACACAGTCTGCCTCCAACATAAATAGTACATCCGAATGGTATCAATTAGAAACTAATTACTATTAACTCTTTCTAGAGTACAGTACAATGTTAAAGCCCACATACAATACAGTACAGTGGAAACGACTACCAACCACTATATTATAGATCTTCAACTGTAAATACTTTTAAATGGTGCATTTGCTATAGCCTTTGTGTGAATGACGAAATAAAATCAAAGAACCTCTGCGCCATTTCACGCTAAGCCCACAAAGGAAAATAGCAAATATACACGTACGACAAATACAATGCCCTTTTCACCAACAAACACTGAAACAAACATCCAACACACTCATAGTATACGATTAGCGAAGAAAGGCATCTAAAACAAATGGCATGAGTTAGAAGAAACTACAAAGGCTATTTATATACAAACACTAAACACTCCTACACAACAAAGTCAAATACTTAACAATAAGGAAATTCTCATGCTATATAAGGCAAAAGTATCACTAAATGTAGACCATGAGCAGATTCGTAGCTAATGTGTATAAACACATGTCATAGGCAACAAGGCTTATCAAACAAGGGTACCAATAACATTTTTTGCAAGAAAATGAATTTTGCTTCTACTAAATATATTTTATACATAATCACATTCACCATAATTGTTAGATAGAATTTTTTCCCATCATGGCAGGGACCTAGAAAGATAAAAAATGGCAAAACTGCCATAAAGGGTTCTTTACTACGACACATATAAAAACTCCATACACAAAAGATGGCAATAACGATACACAATAGAAATTCGCAATCTAATCCTTTACAAATATAAATGTAATGGAGAGAATAACATTTTAGGAATACGTAGGTAGGTAAGCAATAAGATATATAAATAAGTAACCTATAGTAGAGTATTTGAGAAGACTAAGGAAATAGTAAAGTGGAATAAAGTAGGATGCAGTAGAGTAGTATTTACATTTACCAGGAGCTTGGCTTTAGCTTCCTTGAGCTAACAGAGCATAATAGGAGCACAATAAAATAAAGTAAATAGCTACTCCACGCTTATAGACTATAGGCTCACTCTGTTTCTGAATATTCTACATATAAAGTCAAATCTACTCAAGTGGCTCTCTTTTGTTCTTGCCAACATGTCACAGAGACTTTTGATTTATTCGCAACTTTAAAGCTCACACCCTAACAATTTAACTGTGAGTGAATTCAATAGAGAAAAACAGAATAGACCTAACAACAACCAGCTGAACATAACAGTCCTCCTTTCTTGTCAAATTTTCAACATGCCTGAAACCCTTTTTACATTTAAACCATCCCAGATATTTCAATGCAGCCTTTTCTCCCATTTTCTCAATGTATTACGTGTACTTATATAAGTAGATACACAACAACTACAAAAACACAAAATATATTTTCCTTTAAACATACCTTTTAGGTATATTGCAGATATAAGCATTTGCACTGGGGTAAAACTATATTGCATCAATTTCATCATCACATACAAAAATTAACAATGTGATGTACGAGTATCCATCAGGCCAACCAAACTAAGGCTAATGCAAAAATTATCCTTAGTTTAAAAACACCGAAAAACGAATGGCTCTATCTACAACTGCATATATACAGTTGTACTTATAACGTCCATACTTAGATAAGTACACTTCTAGATCTATCACTAGATCTGTAGAAAACGTTTACATAGGTACTTGAATATACGTATAATATAAAGTATATTGTACATACATATCGTATAGTACACAGTATAGTAGTTTAAGCCAAATATGTGAAGGCACGTAGCAATGCAATGTAGAGAAGCTAAGGAGAATCGAAGAGGCAATTTGCAAAAGCTCATACATTATGTAGAATGCAGATACTAGAAGCTGTTTCAATGCAATGCAGTATTCGCATTTCGCATAGAATAGCCAACGTGTAAGTGACATGTTAAATAACTAATGATTTTCTTAAATAAGAAACATTCAAAAATACTAGTAAGTTTCTTTTACCCGAAAGTGAACATGAACTCACTTACATTAGATGCTACGCTACTACTACTACGACTGCAATGCAAACTCAAATATAAAAATACACGTAAGTAAGTTATTGCCTACATTTGCTACAAACTATGTAGTAGCATAATAATAATATGATGTTCATACATAAATTTGAATACATGCTAACAACGAAGAAAAATTTATTTTTATTACTTTACTCATTTAATCTCTTCCTTACAACTTGGACTTCCCTTTATTTGGTATAGTACAAATAGGTAGTTTACTTTACAATGAATTTCTACAGTAGTGTGATTTTTATCACAAGAACTATCGTGAAATCAAGAAACATCGATAAAATCCAAGTCAACTACCTAATAAAACAAAATATGTGCAAATCCACGTGTAAACCTACATGCATTAGCTTCGGCCCACGCCAAGTCCCTATATTATTGAGCTATGCTATACCTTGTGCCATATATTGCACTATTCTGGCTTAACATACTCTAGTCCACGTCATCATAAACCTTGTTCCAATTATATTTAATTAGAAGTGATTAGTATGTACAGAGGGAGGTTAATAGCGTTCCTAAGACTAAGAATGCAGCTTTATTATAGTATGATGCAGTATTTAGTATTAAAAATCAATTATTATATGTAGTACTTCGATAAACGCAATATTAGTGTAAGTAATGTTTTATGATGTAACAATATTAACAAAATGCGCTATCATTAATGAATACTTATACTACATAAAGTAAGATTATGTATGTGGGTAAGGGAATAAGTATTAATTTAAGCTGCACTTGCACACATGGATAGAGATAAAAGACGGAACAAGAAGGAAAATGGAAACTGGCTGGTTCTGGTTCTCCTAACGTAAGTTAATGCTAATAAAACCCAGCAAAATCGTAAACTGCAGCGAAAGAGTCGTAGTTTACAGTCATTAGAGATTCTACATTCCACGCTCTGCAGGAGTCTTAATGAGACAAAACTACTGATACGTAAAATAATACTATACACTAACCATACATTATACTGACACGGACACTACCAACTTCCCCAAAGATATAGCATACAGAATCAAATTGGAATCCTGTCTTGCAATGCTCACGTAGAACAAAAATACTCTTACTTGCTATACTTGTGCACAAAAGGCGTTGTAAAATTATTAATCTTATAGCTACTACAGATATTAGATTAAGGTTATGATTCTTATACATACATACAAATATATATGCAAAATTCAAAGTTTTCAGGCATGTGTATGTAGTATGTAGTAAATATGTACACTATACCTAAGTTTAATAGGAAGTCTGAAGTTATATTAGAAATATTATGTTACCAGCATTTAATTTACATTACACTCATTATAAATACCACACAAACACTACCGTTCCTTTACAGTGCGTACCTGTATACTGTATAACAATCTATGCTGACGAAAAGTAGAGTAACAACGTCAATAAATTGAGAGTAATGACCATACGGTTCAATCCATAACTAATAGTAATAGCTATACTCATACCATACATCCTTCCGTCCATAAATATTCAGTTTGCTTAACGCTACCCGGAATTCTAATTCATACAAAAGCTTAGAAATGGGAACTATAGGCGAATACTATATTTTTTAAGTATACAGTTTCTCCACACTTTTAAACGCAACAATAATATTTCCTAGTAGAAGAGCAATGCTGAAGGGTGATTTAGACATTTTAACGATTTTATTTCCTTTATTGCTGCCGCCATATGAAACCCTATATGTATTTCATTGTTACTCTTCACTGATTCACTGCTAATGAAAATTTCATTTGAAATTGATTTTTGAAGCTGGGTATTTTCTTAAAATTCTCCTCTAGCACAATGCCACACTTAAGCTAACAATACAATTTGCCTGTAGAGAAAGTAAGTAAGTACAGTTAAGGCTTACCTACTGATACTTACGTTTAGTCAACAAACAAGGCCAGGCCAGGAAAGGATATCATGCTCTGCTGCAATTGACTGTAGCATAATAATATCTCCACACAGCATGCCACTCACCTCATCTCCCAAAATTGCATTGGACTACTTACTGTCGGTATACATACATAGTTGTGTAACAATAGCAAGTTCAACTTTGAACCTTTCAAGTCCCTTGACATTACACGCATATTACATTAGACCGTATAAGGTGCTCCTTATCTCGAAACTGCAAACTATCCAAACCAGCAGAAGGGAACAGAACAACGCAGTTCAATTCTTTCTCTTTCCCCTTTCTCCAAACCTTACCTTAGGTCTAAAACTTTTCTCTAGCCACATAAAACTCTAAAACATAAATTCCCGATTAAAGTCTCACACCCTCTGTATTGAGTAATTCTTTCAGATAAAAATTCCCTTCATAATTTAAAGAAAGGCTTTAACCGAGAGATTTACGGTAGGATATATGTATTTATGTAGTATATTATGTAGTACTACATGAAGAAAGGAGTTAGAATTGAAATTGAAAATCCAGTCGCATCCAATTTCGCCGACTAGAATCCTCAATTCAATCCTCTCATGATTTTAGTTGAGACAGAAGAGTCGCCTTGCATTGCATTCGCATCTACAGATCTAGTTCTTCCTATTGTTTCCTTTCTTTATTTTTCACCTTTACTCTCTTACTTATGCTTGAGGGATTCCTCCCCGAATGAAAAACATAGCTCGGAGAAAAACCTCAAAAGTCTAATATCCATGCATGTAGTGTAACTGTAACTACTGCAATATGTATGTGTATAGCTACGTTACACTACACTACATCCTACATCACAACTTCCCCTATCTTGCTTGTACTGTATACTGTATTGTGTGGACATCCTCCAAACTCCAACTCCAACCGGAAAAGCAGAAATTCCTAGCATCTCTACAGATACTAAAAATATTCTGCAACTGTACAGTATACATAATACCATCCTGAAGGCCCTTCTGCTATTTTTGAATGATTTTCTCTATATTATATTATTTACGTTGCTCAAGTACAAAAGAGGACGAATTTCAGAAAAATATCTTTTTAGAGGGCTGTAGTT
>JAQFYC010002589.1:0-24770 GCA_034694165.1 Tomocerus mixtus | reverse complement strand
TTTGCTTTGTTGACAGCAGCAAAACATAATGTATGTTACATACACTTGTACGAAAATAAATTTTTTACAAACCGAAACCCATTTTGGCATTTTACGGGTTGTTTTATTCCCTTTGCATTTTAGATCAAAACTTATTCTCATATTCTATGTATACAACGAATGAAACATAACTCTATACCTGCATACTACAATTTATATACATTCTGCATCTTACAGATAAATGTAGCACGTGAACGTAGTATCCCTATCAATTTATCAGTATTAACAAATTATCCATAATATATTACCTAATACCTATACCTATGTAGATTATCATGTTTTCGTGTTTTATTATGGCTTTGTTTTCAGATGAGTCAGATTACTTAACGAAAACAATAAACAAAGGACTGTATAACAAATGCATACAGAGCAGAGGTTCTGTTTTTAAAAGGCAGAATGATTTACTAGGTATGTATACAGGGTGTCCCAGAAACATATACCTATTTTGACTTTCAGTGAAAGTCTTGTATGTAAGCACAAGTATTTAGTATACGAAATAAATCAAGCACACCACATACATTGTATACATTACTATAGTCCATATTATGTCAATGGAAATAAAACACATTGACTTTACAGCATTACTTAATTATGTGCTTTGATTTAACCATTGCCTATATTATTATACTAGATGAGATGCAGTAATATTTTACTCATTCAGAATTCGGATACAAGATATTAAATTATTAAGCCTCAAAACATGCACATATAAATGCATAAGCATGTGGCTATTTTAGTTGCATAAGTATTGGTAATACGATTCTTAATCCTCCATGCGATTATATTTTATAATTACGATATCTTCTCCTCTGACGCATATCTAAATAATTGTCCCGATATACCCTGACACATTTAAGCCTGACATATCTTTGGAGTACTAAATATGCACGGTCCATACAGTATTTCCAATAATATACCCATAATAACAAACGTATCATTAGGTTAGGTACTTCTATTTTGGTATATGCATAAAAAGTTTTTAGAACAAAAAAAGACTACATAACACATTATGTTAGGTTGACAAATAGTAAGTAAGAAGTGAAGGTTTGTTACTTTACGTCCTTGTTCGTTCACTCTCAAATTCCCAAATAAGGCATTATATACCGTATATTAGTAATATTGATGCTATAAACCTTTCCTGCTGATAGGAATAAGTGTAAACATTACATTCTGTATTTATTTTTGTACAACCAGAGAAAATGAAGCATCTTTTAAACAAATTTCCTAAGCAAGAAAGACTTTTGGTATGCCGGAAGCAAGAACTGCAGCATATTATAGGTATGCGGATAAGTAGTTTTGTAAATTCATTCAATAGCTTATGCAATACTATTGCATAATGCATATACTATTACTTATATACGTAGGAAAAATTGGGGAAACGAAACTTATCCCAACAAACGTATCTGTACAAATTATTTGTATATAAAATATAAACTGCTTTATCATTGCTATTCTGGTGTATCATTTCACGTAAATCTACCGTACATATATTACATTTCTCAGTAAATGAATTGACAAATTATCCTTTGGTTCTGATATAAAAATGGCTTACCTTATAAATTAGGGTTCCATTCGGCTTTCAAGAGCACTCTCGCAGAAAATAAAGATAAAAATTATAGCAGTTTTAATTACCAAGAAAGAATATCAGCAAATGTGGGAAGGAATGAAACACTCAATTTACATCCTATGTGGTTGCGGCATCATTGTCGGTAAGCAGTAATTACAAATATAATTATATTTATACTACTCGAACTTACTGCATATAATACTATTACGTACGTATGCTATGGATATGCCAACTTAAGTATATATTCTTATAGTATGTACTCGATATTAAGTATGTAGTTAAGTATACCATTAAAAACTTTTCTATCCCTGTATGCAATTAATCTGCTTAATTTATCCAGGTGCGAACAATGTATCAATTACCAGACACACCAGCGAAACATCATTCCAGCAAAGCTTCCAGGCCTTTCCCATATTTCCGATATACATATTGCCGACAACAAAGCACTGAATATTAAATGGAAGGATTCACATGAATCACAATTTGATTTACAATGGCTTAAAGAGAATTTTCGGTCAAAAATCGGCCATAAGATCCAAAGAGATACACTCTCTTCGAAAGGCATGGAAAAATTTAAATATTTAAAGATGACTCCTAAAGATCCTTTGGAAACAGCAGTTGACTATGAACATTTTATGGATGATGGCAACAAAACTTTGGCTATATTATTAAGAAACATTTTAGATTATGGCTATGGAATTGTTAGTAACAGTCCATCTGATTTCGAGACGACGAAAAATATAGTAAGAAAAATATCTCATCCACAAATGACCATATATGGAGATTTTAGCGAATGGACAAATGATCTAGCTCATGCAGATACAGCATATACTTCTGAATATGTGTATCTTCACACAGATACATCTTATTTTGGCGAACCAATGGGGTAAACAAATTGCTGCTAATATATAATCTGTATATAATTAGGAGAAAATATTTTAAAAGCAATTTAATTCAAAACGAAAAACATGATTCTGGCTATATATTTAGCAAAATTTTTGGATATCATTTTACAATTCTTTTTACATTCTTACGCTCTTAGTTTGCAAATGTTTCATTGTCTTCGCCACGAAGGTTCTGGTGGAATCAATTCCATAAAAGACGGTTTCAACATTGCCAAATCAATTTTTGAAGAAAATGAAAACTACTACAGAGCCTTATCTCAATATTTGGTCCCATATCACTATGTGGATCCAAACAAGCATCATTTTTTAAACCACGATGTCATTTTCGGTCATAATCAGCTAACTGGGGAAATAGAAAGAATACGGTAAAGAAAGATAAAGAGAATTAAGGAAGTCTGAGATAAATTATTTTTCTAAATAACTGTGTCACCTTATATTCTAAATCTACAGATGGGAATACCTATATAATTGCTTTCCAACTTATGATATTCAGGTACAACCCCCACGATTTGGCAGTAATCAATACTGTACCAGAAGAAGAAATGGGAAACTTTTACGAAGCGCTTGTGAATCTTTCAGAAAGAATTGAGCAGCAGCCTACTTGGATCAAATTAAATCCTGGGTTGGTCATATTTCTGGATAACTGGAGAACATTACATGGTCGTACTGAGTTTACTGGCAAGCGTCACTTATGCGGGGCTTACATCGGTCGCTCAGATTGGACTTCGAAAGCCAGAGTTTTAAAAGTACTAAAATGAAGTTAAAGAATGTTACCAATCCTTACATAGGAATGTCATTATTCTAATGCATTAATAAATAACACCCACTTGGATGTATTTTATTTAAATATACATAATATACGTAAATTATGCCACATACGGACTACGGACATAAAAGTCATGACGTTATGGCGATTGGTACACTATCATAATATCATATCTATAGACAGAACTAGAGCGTCGTGGTCGTGAGTGAGACGAGACAACTGCAATAACTCAAATGGGGCTACTGGAGACACGTCGTCAAGTTCAAATTTGGCACTGACAAGCATACCTTTTTATGTGGGAATATTTAATTATAATTTACAATAGTCATCATCATCATCTGCAGAAAATTTTATGCACCCCTGCCACTTAGACAAGGAATGTGTCAGTCTGTCAGGCAGTCAACAACAACAATCAGTCAAACAACTTTATCAAAATTAACAACAAAAGAAATATTCTCAAGATTTTGAGTACACTGCAAGTGCTAGCCCCATTAAGTTGTTAATTTGCCATCGTTTTTGTAAGTAATTGGTAAGTATATTATAAATATAAAATTGGCATTCAAAATAATAAAACTATTATGAAATGAACTATGACTGATGACTAATAAAGCATTTTATGCAGCTAATTGAAAATAGAAAAATATTAATATTGTAAAAGCAAATATTAATAACTTCATTACTACTTCACCAAGTATGAAAATGTAACGGCAAAAATATTTTTTGTGGCCATAGTTTTTTCTGCATTAAATTATGGACGGTGGCCCATTATGGAAAGCAGAAATTGCATACGTAATAATTAAACTTTTTTGTCACTTGCAGGTTTGCGTGAGTTAATTTAATCTTCCAAAATGGTTCTTGAAAGTACTATGATATGGTAAGTGATAATGTTTAAAAGCTTTTAACGATTTAAAAAATGATTAAAAAAATACTTAATTTAGCTGGTTTGGATACGCTGTTGGAGCCCATGAGCTATAGCTATCTATAGGATGTCCTTTTCGCGTTTACTACATATTTTCATTTAAATAAACTTGTTTTGGGTGTTTTATTTTCAAATAGTGTGGACGACAGCGACTACATGCGTAACGGAGATTTCAATCCAACACGTATCGCTCAAGAGCAAGATACTGTTAACATCATTACCACGGCCAAAATACGCTCAAATCCTGAAAACAATGTTGGACTTTTGACTCTGGCAAGGTATAGAAAGTATAGATCCTAATTCTAATAATTTTGGTAGCAATTAATGATTTGATGATATGCATCAATGCATCACGTTTTCACAACCCTAAACTAACACATTTATTGCTTAATTCTAATATGTATGACAGCTTAAATAACATTTGTTTATATTGACGCTAGTTCTGAAGTGTTGACTACATTGACCACGGATTCTGGAAAATTAATGTCGAAGATGTTGGCTGTAAATCCGGGTGGGGACCTGAAAATTATGTCTGGTTTGCGAGTGGCTCATTTAGCCCTGAAGCATCGACAAGTAATTATGCAAATAAAAACACAAATTAGTATTGAAATTAATTATGTATCTATTCTATTACTAAGTACTAAGTAAGTAACGTTGCCTTTTATTGCAATGTTGCAGGGAAAAAATCACAAAATGAGAATTATTGTATTTGTTGGAAGTCCATTAGCAGACGTAAACGAACAAGAGTTTATTCGTTTGGCGAAACGTCTAAAGAAAGAAAAGGTAAATGTTGACATAGTTTCATTTGGAGAATCTGAACTGAACGAAAAAGTTCTCCAGCAATTCGTTGATGCGTTAAATGGAAAAGATGGTACTGGGAGCAACCTGGTAGTTGTACCAGCTGGACAAAGCTTAACCGATGCAGTTATGCACTCGCCAATTCTGCAAACCGAGGATGGAGCAGCTATGGGTGGTGGCGGATACGATTTTGGAATTGATCCCAATGACGATCCTGAACTTGCGTTGGCTCTTCGTGTGTCTATGGAAGAACAGCGAGCTCGGCAAGAAGCCGATGCTAGATCCAGCAATCCGGAAGGAAATGCTGAAGGTACTTCCCGAGAGGAACAAATGCTTGCACAAGCACTTGCTATGTCTGAAGGTGGACACGCTGCTGCGGATGAAGCTGCCGCCGCCCCGGATTTTTCTTCTATGTCTGAAGAAGAACAAATAGCTTACGCTATGCAAATGTCCATGCATGACAATGCAACAATAGGTGAGCAAATCAGTCTAGAGTCTAGGGACACTCACGCAGGCAGAAAAAATATTCTCAAATAAGTTACATAATAATATTATAATATTTCATTGTTCATTGTTCACATTCATTAATTTGATTTTCCATTTCAGCGGCGGCTGCTGAAGCTAAAGAAATTTCTGAAGCGGAAACACAAAGAGTTCCAGAAGCCAGTGTCGTTAAGACTGAAGAAGCTATGGACATTGACGAAGATGTACCTGCCAAAAGCGACGAAGATATGAAGACAGTTCTTGAAGACCCAGAATATTTGCAGTCAGTATTGGAGGGTTTACCTACTCCACAATCAGATACCAAAACGGAAACTCTACAAGCGGCTAAAAATATAGCACAAGGATCGTCTAGTGGCCCTTCCCCTGCAAAAAGCTCTAAACTATCATCGCCAGGCGACAAGAAATCCCCCGAAAAGGATACGAAGAAAAAATCTGATGCTAAGCCTGCCAAGAAAAAGTAATGATGGCACTTGAAATTCAATTTGTCTAGTTATTTGATTATTGAACCATCTTTAATGATAAGTTGTACGTTTTATAAAAGAGTTTCCGGTTTGTAATAAGTAATTGTGGTTACACTAGTATCATATAAAGGAATTAGACCTCACAAATTAACCTTATTCTAGTAACACGATTTAAACTATTTGCACATCCTATGTAATACTTTATCAATCCTACCTGCGTCTTGTCTATAAGTAAAGTAAATCATAATTAGAAAAATCGTGTTCCCATATCTTGTGGATGAATAAGTCATATTTATTAGAGCATTTATTCAAATTTCACGAATGAATTTGTTCCACTGTGCAAGATGCAAAATTCCTCCTCTAATTTGTACTAAAAGTGTAACTGTAACCCCCAATTTGCCTAAAACGCTGTGAATGAATTTAATTTAACATAATATGAGCGTTTCTATTTGTAAAATTAAGTAAGGGTGGGTGAAATAAATTGTAAATCTACCAAAATTACTATTGGCGAATAATATTCATTTGCAAATCTTGTAATCAAGAAAACGATAACAATGATTTGCTGCATAAATTATTAGCTCACATTAGTTAGATTTGTGAGATGGGAATGTGCATAATTTATATATAAGCGTACTTATTTTATTTTTAAATTTTCAATCCTTTATACTGAATACCACAATTTTATTGAATTCTTTGACAGACCCACACATGAGCACAGGGGGGCGATTTGGTTCATGTTTACGCATTTTCAAACAGAATTAAAAAAAAAGTTGAGTTTTAAGAAAAGGGGGCGGGGTAGGGGTTGAAGAAGTGGGGGGGTTTGGTCCAATTTAGCAGAATTTCTTATTCAGGGGACACATTACTTAATTCTGAAAACAGAATTCAAAAAAGTTTTTTAAGAAAAGTGAGCGGGGTAGGGGGTGGGTGCCGTTGTGGCGATTTCTTTTGAGAGTACTATATTCATTTACACACACCGTTCATTTATAAATGCATTATACATTTTCCAGGGATGTTTTGTTATATTATACATTTTGGAATGGGCACATGTAGAATATATTCTACATGTGCCCAAAATTCCAGTTGAGTGACAAGAGGTTGAGTGATAAGAGGTTGAGATTTCAGGTACCTAAACTACGGTATAATTCCAATGGGTAAATATTGTTTCAAACTAAAATTGAGGTAAAAAGATGCAAAAGAATTATTTCGTCCATGGGGAATTAACATTTAGTTTAAAATTCTTTAAGCTTTACATTGAGAACATGGCTGTGAGATTTTTTCATTGATAATCCGTCTAAACTATCGTTTCCTGTCTCGAAGGAAGTAATTTTAGAATTTGCATCCAGCTATGCGATTTTGCGGAGAATTGCCATTTTGATATTTTCCATTGGCCAGACTCCGTCTAATTTAGACTGGGTTTTGCATATAAGCCAAAAAATGTACATATATGTATTATTACATGTGGTATTATTTTGTTCATCGGGATTTAAAGTTCGATGTGACATTATTCATCTCATGGGGAATTATTGTGTACAGGGGGAATTATACCGTAGTTTAATTATGGTAATTCTTGAGGGAGTGATTATTGCACATATCAAGTATATAAAAATATTATTATTATATGTTCTTCCTATAATGTGTCCTATGGGTATGTTGAGTTGAGTATAAAAGAACTAATAAAGTAAATATTCTACTACTACTAACCACATAATAAATAAATAAATAAAGGGTACTTAAATACATGGTACTTTACTTATTGACTTATTGATAGTATTTAAATAGGTAGACAGTAGTAGACCATGCATAGGTGAGATAATTTAGAGCGTGAGAAGTTTGTAAAAGAAAAAGAACCTTCGTGATTTTTTTCATCCGGCTATGCTACGTACGTACTCCTGGGCAGCGTGCTTCAATACCAACGAATGTTTGCCAACCGTGTGAAACGTTACATAGCATATATACAATAAACTAAAGGCTGCTACTGAGTGTTCCAAAAGATACGACTGTTTAAAATTTTCGGCTGGGTGGAAAATCACGGTTTCCTAATTTTCTAGTAAATTAATTAATTTTTGGAAATAATGTATTTAAAACTTTGTAAAAGATCGTTTTTTCTACTAGTTTTTACATTTTTAGTTCCAAATATCCTTTCGTTGTACGAGGACCAAGTAGGAAACTTTGATTGGCATCAAAAATATATAGGCAATATAAAATTCATAGCAAATGATCCACATCAACCCAAGAGAATTCTTGTCGGGGGTGAAAATAATGTTATAGCGGCCGTTCACGGAAACACAGGTTGGGACATTTTACTTTTTTTTTAAATTTTCGATATTTATGGCTTCTGTGCGTATTTAAACGGGGTGGCAGGCATTTGATGTGGGTAATTTTACGGGGTGTCAGGGGTGAAAAATATATGCATGACATGGAATAGGGTAGACAGGTATCCTAATATTATATAATGGAATAGGGTAGCATTAGACAGTTTACAAGTTAGCATGTATTACATAAGTGGATATTCTGGATATTGTAATTTGTTAAATTGATTTACCATTAATTAATTCGGCTGTTATTAATTTTCCTTAGGTGCGATACTGTATCGTCATATACTGGAAGCGTCAGGAAAATTGCTGTTATTAGCTCCATTCACCGAAAGATCTGTTTTGGCAATATCATCTCAAAATAATTTCTTAAAATTTCGAACGTTCGTTGCAGCCAGTGGGATAAGACAGGAAGAATGGCTTTTAAAATCAGAGGCAAACAGCGCGACGATATGGAACGACAAAATCTATCTTTTGAATATCCAACCTGGATTTGTTACGGCTACGGAAGTTAATTTTGAGCAACAGTCTGCTGGGGAAGGGAGGAGAATAAAATTAACTGGAGACAAATGCGAGGTGACTGGGCAATTCATTGTTTGCTTAGACAACAGGGTGTTGTCCATTGTTAACTTCTTAGATGGATCTGCTTCTTCAAAAACATTCGAAGAAGATATCGCCAGTTTCAAAACCAGCGGAATGGGATCGGTTCCGGCAGTTACTGTCAAAGGAAATTCCAACCAAGTGTTTTTCATACTGGAAAATGCAAAGTGAGTAAACAATAAATGCAAAAACTATATGGTGCATCTGCATAGTGCTAAGAAAAATAATATTTTATGTCAAAATCTTGTTTTACAGATCTGGTCCTGAGATAATGCCGTTGAAATCTTACACAAAGTCAATTGGACTCTCTCAGTTCCGATCAGAATCCAGCAATCTTCTAATTGTGACTCAAATGGATTCCCCCAACAAACTAATTGTCGAAACTTTTAGTAAAGATTCTAAATTAGAGCAACAATCAGAAATTCAGACGGAACTTCCAGCAAGTCTTCTGCTGACAAAGGGATATATATTTAACAATCGAATTGGATTAGTTGCCTTTACAACAGATCATGTACTTCTCGGAACATTGGACGGTACGAATATATGGACGAGGCAAGAAGCCCTAAGTCAAATAGTTGCTGTTGAGATGGTTGATTTCTATCCGTCTGAACTGGGACCAACTTGGAATCCGTACTCTTTGTCTGTGAATGTTTACACTGCATTCCTGTCAAGAATCAAATATGAAGTGCAAGCATTGATTAGTGGAGAGACTTTCTACTCGTCTGCCGATGACCGCTTCGGACTCAAGAAAATTGTCGTGTTTGTCACATCCGTAGGGAAAATTATTGGAATGGACAGTTCCACAGGAGACATTTTCTACACTTTCATGCTTAAAGGATTCGCAGAGCAAAGTCATGTATCTCTTTACATTCAACGACCTGCAAAGTACACTCCGTTAGAACCACAAGTAGCTGTTGTGTATAAACGCGGTAGCGACACAATACTGGTTTCCTTCAATCCGGTGGAAGGAAAACTGAAGGACGAAGTCGTTTACAAAAACGCCTTGCAAACACAAATATTAAGTACGGCATCTGAAGAAACCAAATTTATAAAACCGATACTGCTCTTGAACAATGATCTGAGTGTTCAAACATATCCAGACTTCGACGGGGAAATAAAAAATTGCTACTTTCTTATTGCACGGAAAACTTTAATGAGCGGATACGCTGTACAGAAAGTTGCAGTAAGTCCATAATGAAATAATTATTCATTGTTTAACATAACCTACATAAACATGTGTGAGGTGTCAGGTGTGACTTATATAGGTATGCATTGGCTATATAGTAATCTACTGTTTTTCTTACTTAGAAACTGACATTCAAGGCCAAATTAGTCTGGGAATTGAAACTCAGTGGTACGGACCTCGTTGGTGTCTACGGCAAGTTACTTGGAGAAAGAGTTCATAGTCAAGGGCGAGTCTTAATGGACAGATCAGTATCTTACAAGTACATGAACCCAAATCTCGTGGTTGTTGTTACGTCTGAAGGGGACAGCTTAAATGTTTTCTTTATTGATGCAGTGTCGGGTAAGTATATAATTATTCTTTCACTTTTTACAATAAAATTGATTAGTTGCACTTCATTTGTTCAACCCAATTGCTATCTCAATGTTATCGATTGGTTCTAATAATATTATTCCACAATATCATTTCCTAGGCGCTCTTATCCATTCATTGTGGCACAAAAAATGTAGAGGACCCATTAATGTTGTCCATTCAGAACATTGGATCGTGTACTCGTTATACAATGAAAAAAATCGTCGTATTGAACTTAATTCTATTGAATTGTATGAAGGAACATCCCAAAGCAATTCGTCAGGTAATTTTTTTAACATTTCGAGTATCAAATCTACAACTGTACTGTACTTTTTAAACTAATTCAATTTAAATTCCGCAGCTTTCTCATCCTTTTCTGCTCCAACAATAACTCCCATCGTGGTGAAGCAATCTTTTATTTTCCCAATGACCATTCAGTCATTGTCTTACACAAGGACAGAGAAAGGCATTACGAACAAGGATATTTTAATCGGCTTGCCATCAGGAGGTGTTGTTGAACTACCAAGATTAGTGGTTCAACCTCGACTGAGTCAACAGCATTATACTCAACAGGTCCAGGATGAAGACGGGGTTATTCACTCATTGCCTTATATTCCAGAACTGCCCGTTCCTCCAGATATGATAATTAATTACAACCAGAGTGTAAAACGGATCGACGGCATAAAAACATGGCCCACAAGACTGGAGTCTACATGTCTGGTTCTTGTCTACGGAAGTGGTAAGAAAATATTAGGATGGATATCATTTATGCATTTCTTAAAATGTTACGTTACATTGTTTACTAAGCATGTATAATTTTTATTTTTCAGACTTGTTCTACACTCGAGTCACTCCGTCAAAAACGTTTGATGTACTGAAAGACGATTTTGATCATTGGTTGATTACGGTTGTGTTATTTGGTCTCTGTTTATGCACCTACCTCACTAAACGACTTTCGGCACGGAAACTATTAGAACAAGCGTGGAAATAAGTCAGCCATAGTTATTATTGTTAGTGTCTCCGTATTTATCTATTTCAGTTTTATAATTATTATTGTTGGATTGCTTGTATGGAGATTTTGAATGTTTTGATCTTGAGGATGGAAATTGTGCATTTTTAATATTAGTCATTTGTAAAACGTGATACATATAATCGTATGCATTGTGGTACACGGTGTGATTGAATCATTGAATGGTGTTTGCGTGTAAAAAATAAAATGATCAGTTAATCAGTTTTTCCTTTCGTATCCTTTGCGTTGAATCCTTAGTCGCAATTTTTTAATCTATTCTGTCTTTCAGCTTCTGATACTTATCATAGTGTCGGTCGCTAAAAGTAATTTCATTATTATTACAGAATCATTCTCAGGTCATAAAACATCGTAGTTGGAGTCGATGAGTAATAGTTATAATGATAAAGCGGCCTGTTGATAAAGTACCAACATGTGTGTAAATGCTAATTATCTTTTATGTTATATGTATGTATATTATATTTGTCTGCGTTTACTACTTTTATGTAATCTCATCTCATATAAACGCAATGGAAATCCCCATGCATTACTACATTTCCATAGTTAGTAAATTGTCGATTCTACATCATCATTTGCGAACTTTATTAGATGTACTAGGTAGTATAACTGCGTGCCTATGTTACCAATTACGTGCTCCGGTTGTAATTGTTATGACATGACAGACTGAACTAACTGGAGTTCATGTTTGAATTACACATTCTATCATGTTCTAAATGGACAATTAATTGCTGGCTAAGGTTATGCTTTATACAGTGCATTAAAACAATAATTTACTCATTACGTTACAGGGACTTACAAATTATTGACCAGGACTGCGTAATATGTACTAAAAATCTAATGAAGTTTATATTATACACAGAAGACCAGCTTAGGTTGCTGAAATTATTCACAATGTCATATAAATGCATGCTTGCATAGTGCATTGAGTTGAAATTGACGGAACAGTTTCATATTCATTTATTTATTGATCTTTGATTTGACTTCATTATCTCGTTTCCCTATAAATGCTTTATCTCAAACTGCGTTCATGCAGTATGCTATGCACTACGACGAATTGATAAATATAGCACTTGATTTGATACGTTGTTGACATTAATTGTAGATAGTCTTCGTCTACGCTTACCGTGCAATCATATTGCAACTCTGGCTACATTTTTTGGTAAATGGGAAAAATATTTTCATCATTAGAGTCCTTGTCCTTCTTCTGACTGACTGAATAATACACAAATACATACTACATATCTTTGGCTTTACTTAGCTCGCCATACATACATACATACATACATACATACATACAATTATTACAATTCTAGAATAGAACTCCAAGGACAGAACGAGAACACTTATAACAATTGGCTACGTTGTTTTAAATTACAAGACTTGTCATTTAGTACATACTAGCCTTACAGTTGGAATTTCAGAATGTTAAGGAATAGAAGCCCAAATCAGAGGTAAGTAGTTAATTAAATATGCACAAATGATTATGTGTGCTTATATGTTTTGTAAATGTGCGAGATTCACGCAATACGTATAGAGGTAAATATTATTACCAGAAGTTCAGTTTCAATGCTTGGAATGAAAAAACATGGAAAACGAAAATCATGTCACGATAATTGCTATATTTTAAAATGCATTTAATCTCCTTAACTATTTTCAGTAATGCAAGCTCTGAGATTTTGGAGGTTGTGGCCCAAACAGAGCTACTGAGAATCCTGGAATGCCCTGTGTGCAAAGAAGTTCCATTTCCTCCAATATTTAATTGCAACAAAGGACACATTATTTGCCATCAATGTAAACCAAAACTAACAAAGTGTCCTTTGTGCACAGCTAATTTTTCTGAAGGACGAAACTTTGCTGTTGAAACTATAATCATGAGTTCCAAACATTCCTGCAAGTACAAAGATTTTGGTTGCAAGGTTGTACTGACTGGAGATGTTATGTCTGCTCATATTCGGGAATGTCAGTTCGGGTATGAATGGTATCAATATAATATCGTAAAAAAATCCTTATGTAAATGGTTCTCTTGTAATTGACACCAATTCCTGTATACCAAGTTCAACAAGAAAGCAGTATATTGAATTGAAATAGTGTAAAGTATTAATTGAAGAATTTTATTTTCTTTAGTAATACGAACGAGTGTAATAAAGAGTGTAATTTAGTAAAAGTAATGTATTGCTGTCGTTAGGTGTAATGAAACAATGAGACATAAATTTAGTATAGATTACATAACAGGGATGCAAATATATGCAAATCTGTAAATGTATGCATTTTATTTATCATTAAGTTTTGCAACATTAATTTATAAGCTTACTATTCTGGCAGATGCCTTCAGATTCGTTGTCATCTTGGAAAGTACAACCGTCACAACAACAATAACAAGGGATGCCAAGTGAATTTAGTTCCAGTTAATAAATACATGGACCATTTGAAAGAGAAGCATATGATTTTAAGAAGTATTTCTAAAGCTCCTTTAATAATTTTTGAATCCCCTACACTTACTGAACTTGATGGTAAGTGTGATACATAAATTATCTACCAACGTAAATTATAACACTTCAATAATGTGCAATGATTCAATGATCTCTGTATATTAACAGTTCGCACATCAGAGTTAAATTATTCCTATATTCATTTTCTAATTGCAGATACCTTCTGGCTAGGGGACTATCAAATTTTTGATGGGGAAACGTTTTTGGTCAGACAGTTTGTAGTAAATAAACTGATATATTTTAGCCTAGCTGTCATAGCGGATGACGAAGTAGCTAAAAAATATTCTGCCATAATAAAAATTTCATCAAAAAAGAACAAGGTATACCGATTTATTAACTAAAATGTACTAGTATTACATGAAAGACAGTATACGAGGTTAGAAATTCTATCCTAGGCTAATGTTAATAATAAACTCATACAGATTTCAGGAATGTACATTCAAGTATGTATTTCACTTTTGGACAAAAGTATAATGTGATTTCCATACATGCATGCATGCTTTAAATATGTTTACAAATATCTACATTTTCTACATTTGTTTGAAATTGTTAGTACTAATTACATTGTTTCTTCCAAAAAGGTGTGCCGGGTAGAATGGTCTGTTCCGGTTCATTCCATACAACACTCCGAGGAAAGCATTAAGGACATTTATTGTGGGGTAGCCCCGATATTTTATGTAAGTAAATTCAATGAATATGTCTGCTAACTCGATATAGCCCCATAATTATATTTCTGTATATACAATACTATGAATGCAATGCACAAGATATAACAATGTAATTTGATGCGAATTAATTCAGGTAATGCACCTAAGTGAAATCGTACTTTCTCATGGAAAGGAAAAGATGGTTTTCCAAGTTGAGTATAACATATGCTTACTAAAGGATTCTAATAAAAAGCAAGTGAAATAACTGAACTGAAAATACATGAATCGTTGTTATTATTTATTTACAAATCACAAATTGCATAAAATACGTATATTATGGACTATGCATTTGGTTGGTTCTTCACATTTTCAGTGCCTCTGCCTCTAACTTATATGATAGTTGTGTAAGTGTAAGCACTAAGCACTACTACCTAAATATATATTACAATATAATGACATAGACATAGTGGCATGAAATAAAACCAAGCAATCTTACTGATAGTGATAGTGGTGGGTGACCCGTAAATTATTGGGATGCTTAAAACTAGAATGTTATTTAATTTTGGCTACATTATTTTCGTCATTGATGCAGCGCTAAAGAAAACCTGAGATCATCGGCTGAGGGTAAAAAGGATACTGTTCTTTGGACAAATTATGCATCTCAAGTCTCAGGTTAGGCTCAGGTTTAATTCACATGTAAAAAGCCATTAAAAGAGTAATAAATAATTGCATTGCGTTGCATTGCGTTGCATTGCACATCATGCAGTTCAAATGGGAGATTAATTCTGAGACAGTAGTGGGACTTCGTTGTTCAGAAAGTGATACCGAGATATGTAAACAGTTTCTTGAGATTGAAACTTGAGTTTGTGCTTACCACTGTGCACTACATGTAAAGTCTGTGCATGTAATGTATGTAGGTAAATGTAATGATTTTTTATGTTCAACAGTTCAACTTATGGACAAAAAAATGTCCGTAAGTCCATACGTAGGACGTATACTTACGAACATTTTTTACGCAACGTACACACTTTATTTAGGGATTTCTGTTGCTAACGCAATTATATACTTGCTCATGTAACTAACTTTCTCTTATTATACTCAAACAATATGTCATAAAGTCAAATATTCTGTTTCCAAATGCATCATTTTAAGTGAAAGTTAAAATTGTCATATTTTAGTAAATTCTTGACACGGCTAGTTCATATCTACACTGTAGACTCATTTTTAAAGAAAATTATCGGTCCATTGCTGTAATGTCTGCTTACTACAGTGCCCAGCAGGTTCGTACAGAAAACGCTTTTTGGAATTATAGTATCATGCTGGCCCCTAATCCAAGTCGTAGTTACCGAATAATGAATTTCATTATTCTGTAGTGTAGTAATGACGCTAACCTTTACGTTTATCATTGCAGTACGAAGATTCGTTTCAACCTCGCCGTCTCCGTAATTGGACAATAGGAACTAATCCATGGCCCGGTGACTATGCCTGTCCAAGGCGCTGTCCTACTAAATTCATTGCTGACGACAATGGACACCTTCTTCCCTGTGTTCCACGGAATTGCTGCACTTCCCCATGGGGCGATTACCGAACCAGTATTTGGGAAGCTAAGTGTCCATGCGTTTGTCTGGATATGCTTCGAAACCCAACGGACTACATGCGGCCAAAGCGATCTATATTCGTCACTCGTGAAGTCTGCTTTCCTCATGCAGAAGCTCATCAGGTCATTAAAGCTTTTACCCCATTGTTTCCACAGGAGGAAAATTGTAATAATAGCTCTTCGTATTAACACGCACTTGATAATCAGACTAATCCCAGCAAAATTCAAAGAATTCTTACTCAAATCAGAATCAAAACGGAATCGGATTAATTATCCTATGCAGTATTAAATACTGAACTGAAAACATAATAAGTAGATTGTAAAGATTATTGTTTTTCCATACTACTCAGAAGCAATCTCAGATAAATTCTTCGTTCAGTAATATATTTTTCTTTGTATAAATAAATTCTTGTCAGCAGTGCATCTGCTAATTAGCTGCCATTATCTGTTAAATATTTCTCATAATTTGCCTAACATATGAAAACCCTAAACTGGACTTACTTAAATGAGATATTAAATATTATAAATATCACGCTATTTTACGCTTTAATTCATCATACTACTTTATTCATATTCAACATACCACCAATATATTCAACATAATAAGTACTGCAATAATATTCTACCATCAAAACAACAACACTACCAAAAATATCCAATAAAAATTTAATATACAATAGTTATGCTACTACATAATAACTAGATTCATAGAATGTATGATTGTGGTTCACAGTCACACAATTGGGACTACGTAATTGTTAAAACAAAGTAAAGATCAAGAGTACGCTAACTAGGAACCAGAGCACTACTTGTTATAAGGTACAATAATTTCACTAATTGTGAATTGAAGAGTGTAATAAGTTAAGTAGCAACAAAACAGCTTCTCTCGTATCTAGAAATTATTTATATTATTGTATATCCATCAAAAACAATACTATAGTTATACAATTGCTTTCAATAAATAAATCACTAATAATTAGTCAGTTAACCACATTTTACTGTTGCGAGTTTAGAAATAGTAAATTGAATGTGAGCTATTTGAAAATTAAGTAAATATTAGTATTGCAGTTATGAGTATACTAGGAAATATTTATCACGAAAATTACAAAGGCAATTACCTATATTAACGAAGTCTTTGAATTGAACTAAAAATGAAATGTCAAGCATTCCATTACGCTGGTATGCTGAATGTTATGAAATATAAGTCTTCATTCGCTTATTACAATATATAATCATAACTGATCAACAGTTAAGTGGCAATCCGTAAAACGAAGCATGGTTAGGTAGCATAGGATAATTACTTCGTATACCACATTCTTAACAACGTTGAATTTTAACCATTTGTTTCTTGAGCATAAATTATGCTCAGCTCGATTTAAACATGTTTAGCTAATTTTACAATCAAATTATGATTACAAATAGGTTAGGTTAGACATTGATATTCATTACACCGAGGACTACTCTACTATGAATAAGGGATTTGCTTAGATTTTCTATGGTGTGCGGCATGCGGTGCAATAATTTATAGGTAAGTAGGTACGGTCTGTCTAATCATAATATATTATACATGTACACATAAGGTACCATAGTCTGAATGTTGAAATATTTTTACAGATCAAAAAATGAAAAATATTTAAAGATACATTGAATTGCCTTTGATTATTTAATACTTTGCTTTTTCTAAAATTGGTTAAGGTGATATACAAGTTTTGCAATAAATGCACGATAGTCTTCCTCGGAAAGTAAATTCAAGTCCGCAGTTGGGGCTATTAATAAATTAGTCGATCTTACAGACATTTAGCCAAGTTGCAATCTTTGCATAATTAATGTATGCATTTCTTCCATTTTGACTACCACATCCTGGGCTAAATCGTCCAAAGTTGAGTATCTCACTTTGTCGAATGAGAATAGCGCTTGTAAAAACTCTAAGAATTTGTCCTGCAAATTATAAATCATGAAATCATAAATTAAAATAGCAGAACCTTTAACATTGAGTAGCAAATGTGAATAGATAATTTAATGGAATTATGGAAGGACAAAATGCTACCTTAAAAAAGTTGCAGAAATCTTGCAATAAAGATGGAGGTCCTAAAAATCCCCAAGCTAATGTTGGCATGATGTGCTCAGACAAATCATAAAAATGAGCAACGAAACCGTCCCCGTACCTCAGCCATCGTCTTTTTGTCTTTAGAACGGACCACACGGCTGTACTTAATGCTGTTTCCTGTAGGCAGCAAAAGAAGAATTGCATTATGGATAGGAAATAAAAGCAGAATGAACAAAAATCTGTCAAAAAGAGGTTGAGTTTAAATATTACTTTAAAGGAGTTGGATAACCAACGATTTTGTGTTACAGCTAAAACACTTGCTGGTGGTGCCTCTAAATCTTCAAAAGCATCAAGAAAAATGAAGTCTAACACAATGTCGTAAAATGTGAGAGCCCTTAGTCCTCTGTCTTTCAATTCGCTCTCCGTCAATGCCCAGTTTGCCGGTTCCAGTGCCCAGGATACTGAAAGCCAATATGAAAAGTAAGATAATTTTGTTATAAAGCAGCTAGTAGATCCTAACAAGCTTGCCGAGTATACTCGCTAGGCTAATATAATAAAAACAAATTATCAGAATACAGGAAATTCTTATTACCCATTGCATCAAATGAAGCTTCGAACTCCTTGGGATCCTACAAAATTAAAAATTAGTCAATTTTGAACAACAAAACAGTTTTCTACCGTATTCGCATTGAACGTATTTTATATTTCAGTGTTTAACTCACCTTGTCTGCCTTTAACATAATCTCGATAAGAACTTCTTTCCCTTTAGCTGCAATCCACAGCCGCTTTTCTGGATCCGAAACAACTCGGCTAAAAGCTCCTCGAAGGCAGTGCAATTTTGCAAGATATTCCTGATCTCCATATTTACAACCAACCATGTCCGTTTTTAAAGATCTATAAGGTACAGCACCATTTTCTACTAGACGAAGTGCAGCTTCATATAAAGGAAATATGCCATCTCCTTGAGCGTCAAATAAACCAGCGTTTTCTAAACTGTGTGTAATCTCATCATCATCTGATAAGAAATCTTCAGCAGAACGAAATGATTCCACGGAAGAAACGCTTCTCAGTCGATAAGATGCCTTTTCACTTTCAGCGTACAGGATAGAAGTCTGCAAAGGATAAGGTTATGACAACCAATTAATAATGCCATTAAGGAATGGAATAAATTGTAAAGATACCCAAAATATTTTGGCTATGAAATAAGAAAAGTAATTACTTCGTGAAGAAACAGCTCTTCTGTCTTTCTTTGAAGTTGGTATGCAACATCTAAGATATCTTCTAAATGGACTATAGTTCTTTCAGTGTTGTCTTGATCTTCATCTGGCAGTGTTTCTGTATTTGATCGTAGTCGGTTTAGCGAATCTTCCCAAAATTGAATAGATCTTTCCAGGGACTCTAGACCTAAAATACCCATTTGTGTGCAATTGAGTGGTGCACCCTGATCCATGGAATTTGAAACGAGTGTACTTTGCGTTATTCCCGAGGAAGCAATAGACGAGCGTCCGTATCCTCCTCTACCAGGACTTTGAGCCCCGGAGACAATTGTCATTGAATTCGAATTTGAATGTAAACTACTACTTCCTTTAAGGTCGACGACATTATTAGATTTCAAAGCTGACGAAGAGCTTGGGAACTCTATTCTTGCCCTTGGACGACGGAAGTATCGTGCTACTAAGCCTACAAGGGCCAATCCAATTGCCATAGACGCAATTATAATCTGAAAAATAATCATCATATCGTCATCTTAATTATTTCAAACACATTTTACTCAGAAAACGTTATAAAATAAGAAAATAGATACGTTATAACAACTGGGCTCACCTTTTGGTTACGAGATGTTGAACTTGGAACCAAAATTGCGGAATACACACTTCCAGGTTTCGCCTCCATGTTTCAAGAAGATTGTTTGTTACCGTGCTGAATTGTATATTGGCTAATTCTTTTAAGCCATTTAATTAGCTTCGAATTAAGAGTTTTAATTCTGACAGTTTTAATTACAGGCGGCGTAATTCTTTACTTATTAACTTATTACTTAACGCTATTATCCCTCATTCGTAGCTTACAACACCCTCCAGCAGACCCAAAGCAGGTCAGTCAGTAAAATATGGGTTTCAATATCTTTCTCCCTGCGGTCCTAAAAGTCAATTTAGTTCTAATTTGTAGTTACCATGTTACCAATAACTAAACATAATAGTAAAGCCATTAGGATAATTTTTGTTCCGTACGCCATGCTCTTTGCTTGCTGACTTCTCCAGTCTCCACATACCTGTGGTATAAAAAGAGGACACATGAAATGACACATTGTACTTGTACAGATTGTACACCCAATTGACTGAACTGACCTTAAAAAAGATTTACTTTGTTTTATGCTATTTAAATCATAAATTACACAGAAAGGGTTGAAAGAAATTAGGATCACTAACGTCACAATCTGAAGTGAAGGTTCTATTTTGGTAGATAAGTTATTATCCTAATACAACTACTCTTCTTCACGTGTCGTCCTCCCTCTTCTCCCGTCCTATATAGCTCTCTTGCTATGTGCTGAACGACCTTATTTCCCTAATTGCAAATAGTTTGTATTTAAATTAATACAAAATATCACATACGACTGGATAAAAATGTCAGAGGTCAAATAATTCCAAAATGCGCTAATAATTATCATAATATAACTTTGCGCAATTCTTTTTAGGATGTGGATGTAACAAAAATAAAAATTGAAGGTTTAAAACACGCTCCGTGACCCCACACGCAGCATATATACCGCGGTGTGATTGAAGCACATACAAAAATTAGGTAATGAAGGCAGTGTTACCTTGCATGACTAAATGAATACCAAATGGAATGCCAATCGCGATGAGTTCCAGAGAGAGCTAATAATAATGGTAAAATGGAGTTCAATAATCAGAAGTAATTATTAATTAGGTATCTGTAATATCCATAATATATTTACTATGATCACGATCCAATTATTATTTGTGTCAATGCAAAAAATTACTACTCGATTCGATATATACGTATAGAAATTAGAAACACGAACCCTTTATTTAGCCTTTTCTGCAGAAAAAAGTACCAATTATGCCAATGAACAAACATAAAATGACTTCCGGTCAGAGGCTATAGTCTGACATAATTGGCAACTTTAAAAAATTAACAACTGCTACTGTGAAGCCTATTTAGCTGAATATTGTAGATTAGTCGAATGGTTACAAAACGAACGATTACTGAGCTACAGCAGCAGGTGTAGGCGAATCCGTAACAGCTTCTTCTTCGTCCTTGTCTTCTTTCTCTTCGACTTCTTTTTCTTTGGATACATGTTTCCTTCTGTTATCTTCAACTCTGGTAATATATGGCGAAATGTCAATTTTGAGGTTTTCTGCTGTGTGCGGGGTGGTTAATGCACACCTAATTATAAAATTCTCTGGGGCTTTCCCAGCGACTCTTCTTGCGGCAGTGTCAAAAAATACTGCCTCAAAATTGCTTTCCAACTCTGCAATGTCCATGTCCAACTGAAAAACAACAATGTAAATATGTAAATTATTAAAGTTTAGCATTCTTAAAGGATACATAAGGGAGAGGGTCCAAGGTCGACTCAGAATGCTACAAATAACGAAACTCACCTTCCCTATTGGAGTTTCTAAGTACCCAAAGTCTGGCTCTCTGTCATTTTTAACCAATTTGATTTGTATACCACTTTTTAATCGTCTGATGGCCCCTGGTATATCCATATTAATAGTTTTCGCTTTGATGGTAGGAAACTTCTTCTTTATCAAACCTCGTATTACTGTTAAATCCGTCACCATGCTAGGATGAGAGACTATATATTCAAAATCTTCTGGGTCAATGTGTCCCTCCTAAAATAACAAACAAGACATTAGCCACAAAATATCTAAAATCCCGATTAACTATTAACTCCACTTACATTTGATGGCTGATGGCGATACGGTAAACTAGCAATATACTGAATGTAATGTGAATAACAGCTAACAGAACAGAAAAGACAACAAAAGATTTTGACGTACTTGAATTGACTTTATAATTTCGTTGCTCCCAGCCACATCAGCACCAGCTTTGATTGCTTCAGTGATTATATCGTTATCGTTTGATGGACAAAAAGCTAGAACAGTGGGTAGAACCATTCCTTCCAATAAGAATGGGGCTCTCATTTCAACTATATTCCGCCATGCTTCCTGGAATCTAAAAATATTAATACAAACTCGCATTTAGTAACCAATTTTTAATTATTAATTACTATAATAACAACTTTTGATAAGTAATTTAACATATATTTACTTGTTTGGTCTATTAGGATAAACTAAGTCGATATCCAATCTAAGAATTAATGGTGCATTGGGAATATTATACATCGTTGGATGATGAATATCCTTATGATTTTGAACAGCATCAGCAAACGAGTAAGACACTGAGCGAAACTTCTCATTGAAAAAGACATCGTCCACAGCGTCTGGTGTCTTTGCGTTTTCAACGATTCTTTGCTGTTGGTAGACCAGACTATAAATTTTTCAAAAAGAATGTTGGTAAGAATCATTTGATAATAAATAACCAAAAGAAAGAATATTTACATATTTAGTTGTAGTCACAAAATTCATTTGAGGTTGTGCTGTGCACTAACCTAGCTTGTTTCTTCAACTGGTCAAACACGAAAACCCTTTTGACTTCTTCTTTCTTGACCTTCTTCTTCTCTTTTCTTGTCCGGGTTCCCTTTCTTGCAGCATATTGTGGAAATTGAATTCGAATTTGATTAGGAGCGTTGTTATGAATTGACTTTTTGCTTTGCAGTAATGGTAAAAAGTTTGCAGCAGCTGAACATCTTGTCACTGAAGGATTATTGGAAACCAGAAACCGGCTCAAAGAAAATATAATGTTATTGCCATTATGCCACATCTTTGAATATTGACGAAACGACTCGGTACGGTTGACGGTACTGAAAAATAAAAAGAGAACATGGGGAATAATGATTAAATTTTATTGCTCGTTAAAAGATAGTAAAAAGTAACACAACAGCTGATAATGTCGTTACGCAAAATGTAAACATTAAATAAAAGTGAAAATATTTACATAAATTGATCCCTGTATTTTTCAAAATAACATTGTAAACTTTAAAATGTAAACATACGACTTTCATGAACGGTCGACTGCTTTTCTTTTTATTAACAGATTCAAAAATGTGAAGTCAAAAATTCAAAAACTAACTTTAAAATTGAAACAAATTGAAATGGAAATACATTTTTACTTTTCTTACCTAATATAAAATTCTCCAGGAATTTAAAATTCACGCGTTTTCACATTAAATTGGTAGAAAACTCCAACTTTGCATATTTTTATGCAAAGGTATTATTCATTCTTGCAGCAATCTAAATTGTATTGATTGGTTCAACATGCTACAAAAAGTGAGATATTTAGGAAAAGTTCCGACAAACACATGGATAGAGAGAATGAGGGAAAATACAGGAAGAAAGAGAGAGCGGTATGATCCTCATGACTTTGTTTGAATTCAAATAGTCTGAGCGGTATGATATGCAAAGTTCAACGGCCACTTTATTCCTCTGCAGCAGCAGCGGAAGAGCGGAACGAACGGCCAAAGTCAGTTGAACTTGGAGGAAGGTCTTTCCTCCAGCAGCAACTAGCCTCCAAAAGACCCTTACTTTAGAATGTAGAGCGCTCAAAGATAGAACTTATACCAACTGTCGACCTCAAAAGATAAATAAATACATTCCCAGAGCAAGTTTATATTATTAATACTTTATTTACTACTTGGAAAAGTTTTGGAATACTGGGCTGGAGAATACAAATTTTTAGGACTGCATGACGAAACACGAAGCAGGACATTGAAGAACACCCGGACCGAGACAGAAATACTCGTCGCATGTAGTAAGTTTCAAAAAATAAAAATTGCACTTAAAACTTTCTTGACAGCATAGGTTTCATTGTGTGTACGCTGCGCGCCCTTCTTATTTCGGGTTCTTAGAGCTGCTTAAATGGTTTATTTTATTTTTATATTGCACTGTGTTGTTTACAGTCAGTTGACAAGACAAGTTAAGTGATCACCAGTTGAACTTTTTCGAAACGACCACAAGGAGCTCAGGCGGCGAAAGGGTAATTGAATAATGGGGATTTACAAATCAGTAGGGCTTTTTACTCATGTTGGATGTCTGTTTTACCTATAGCTATCGTATCATTATAATTTTATATTTCAATCCCCCTCATTTCTGGGACATCATGTGGTCTCCCTCCACCTCCAACTATTTATGTCCAAATTGTTGGTTCGTGGGGGCATTATGTCACTTAAGCCACTTATACTGTAGGTGTACGGCTGTAGGCCTTTTACTGCAGATTAGTCGATTAGTGCAGATTAAGTTTTATTAGTTCGCAGACTAATATGTTTATTAATCATTAACAGGTTGGTTGGTGCCGGGCCGGGATAACGGGACCGTTTTTGAAAAGTTCGACGGCACCTCTGTATCTTGGAATATTTAGTGGGGATCCCCAAATGTTTTATCGAATATGTATCAGTCATGACCTCAGGGTCACTTGGGG
>JAQFYC010002588.1:0-24776 GCA_034694165.1 Tomocerus mixtus | reverse complement strand
ACTCTCACCCACTCAAAAATAGTGTAGAATGTAGTGTGGTGTACTCCCACCTACTCAAAAATAGTGTAGTGTAGTGTGGTGTACTCCCCAGCTACCCAAAATTAGTGTAGTGTAGTGTGGTGTACTCTCACCTACTCAAAAATAGTGTAGTGTAGTGTAAGTGTAGACATGGAACGCCGAGCTATGCATATAAGTAGGCATCTCTGTCTAGTTAGGAGTCTAAGACAGTGTATTTTATTTGGCTGAGCAGCTTTTAGAGGAAGCCCTCAGGTAATTTACGAGAGTCTATTCTGTATTTTTGTGCATTCTGCCTTGTACTCCTTAAATACTTAGTTACTTACTTTGAGTTTCTCACATAAAGTTTACAATAACTTAACTTCCTGCAAAACAAAGAGACTAAGAGACTAGCTGAAAAGGCTAATGGTTTGTTTAACAAATGAGAGGACATGGAACACGGTAGTGGTAGTGGCTCAAGATATATTATTAGGCTCCTTGGCTCTTAACTCGGAAGTACTGCATATAAGTTACGGTAAAGGGGAACAGTCCAATTATCTGTTAGTATAGGAAGTAGACGCTTCGAATCCTTTTCGAAAAGTACCCTAAGTATAGCAAAGAATATTATGGGCCATTTAGTATTCGGGTATAATATTTGTAATAACAATGCATACTTACCGTATATAGTACATCATGCAACACAATCTCGAAAAATGTAGCTACTTCACTACAAAGAAGTAGACATGTACAATGTAACACATATAATAAGTACAAAGAACAACCATATATATGTATTCCATATTATTATGCATAGTTACATCCTGTTGGAACTAAAGATGAGTTATACAAACTGACATGGTGTAAAAATAAATAGATATCTGTACATATAACTAACTAGTACCCAATAAATAGTAAGCAAATACGCCCAGATAAACAGTACATTTATTTAGCACTATAGTGTCCTTAAGTATAAATGGAATATATTCATAAGCATTGTTTTCCAGTACGTGTAAACCTAAATCTAAGTAATACAGTATAGCATGGCTCTTAGGCGCTTGCTTTCACATGCCATTTCATTGGAGCCATGCTTTTATCCTTTTCTAAATTATTTTAGCTCAGGCCTTATAAAGGTAACACTGATGGCTGTAAGGAAACCATGTAGCATATAACAATTCTGTTAAGCCAAACACAGAGAAGCGCTCATGTAGAATTGAATGGAAATTCCTTTTGTGCAGAAGAGACAGTGCTTTACTAAAGATTGGCAACATCATCGTGGAGAAGTGCCCATTCTGTTTTTGCTGCTGCAGACCAATTTGCTTTTTAACGAGAAAAGTAGTGGGCTATAATCTAGGTAAGTATGGAGTAGGCAAACGAAAATGATCTTGAGTAACAGATTTGTGGAGTTTTCAGCTGCATAAGTACATACACGTGCTGCCTGCACTTTCAGAACTATCAGCGCATTTATATGTAGTGGAAAGGATAATATTATTTAAAAATTAACTGCTTTCCATATTTTATTTTTGTTAACACATTTATTCTGAATTTGAAAATGTATACAGGTAGACTGAATAAATGTGATTGTAAAGAAGTTTTTTAATGAACCAGTTTAATTATAATTACTTCATATTGCATGGTAAAATACAAATAGAAACATAAAAAATTATACAATTGCAGATTTGCAATTCTAAATGAAATGTGTATTTACTTTTGCTAATTGCTAGCTTTTATGTACGCTATTATTATACTAATAGGGTAAGGTACGTACTTAATTCGGTCTCAATGCCCTTTCCCTGAATTTTCCAGAATTATTTAGGTAACAGATACTCAGTGCATTACATAAAGTAATTTAAGTAACTTAGTTAACTACAAGAAGTACTTAAACTCTGTACTTAAAACTCCAACATGCATAGAATCCTGAACTGAAATGTGAATAGTTATTATTAATAGAATAGTTAAGTTTGGGGTAGTAGAAATTTTAGCCATTCAATTCCAATTTAATGTAGCCCGTGGCAAATATTAGATACTTTGGTGTATTATATGCAGTTAGTATAGTTAATACAGTTTTATATGGAATAAGTAGATAGATACAGTGTATATCTGTATTGTATGAATGTATGAATGGTGGTGAAAGTTTGATACGAATAGTGAAAGTGAACTATCTCCGTGGGATGGGATGGCATGGGTATGCACTTCAGTGGTGAGTTCTGTTCTGTCTATGTCGGAGACAAAGCTCAACTCAAGTATCTGTATCTTTGCAAAAGGTACTTACGTTTTATTATAGTTGGCTTTCTTTGCTACATTTCGAGTGGGTAAATGATTTAAGAGGCTTCCTTTTAGAAATTAAATTCTTCAAGTGGAGATTCCTTTGAAATTACTACAGATAGTATGTAGTGCCTACTGCCTACCGTACTGCATGTTATGTAATGTTCCTGCCTGTGCCTTGCAATAAACATATTCGTAGCACATGGATTATACATGGATGCATTGTAAGTAAACCTCTAGCTATTGGGGAACTTTAACTCGAATTGTCAGTTATAATAGCAGTAAAGTACAGATACTTACGTAAATATAGCTCACATTTAGCTGCCGTACATGCTACGATTTATATTTATACAGAGTACGTACACATACACTGTCAGTTGGATCTTTGCATGGTGATGTGCTCTTTTCTACTTTAAGGTTAGCGGATACTTACTTACTGAAATGTATTTAGTTTGTGATATCTCAATATAAACTACCTAAGGTACACAATATTGAGAAGGTTGGAGTCTGAAGTGAATTTATCACATAGTATCACGGAACAAGAGTTGGAGAGCTGCCTTTCATGCTAGAAACACATAGTGTGTGACTAATGAAAACAAGGGAGAGCTTTCTCCAATTCTCTTGGGCCTCCGATTTTAAGACGGGAGAGTTTTCCCCTACTTTAGCGAATATCCTCCACTTTTATTATCGGTAGAGTTCCCATCTCTAAATATTATAGTGTTGCAATTGCTATGATTTCCGACTGGGCATCTTTTGGTTTGTTTAACGAGAAAGCAGCACTTGCAAATGCTTCAGATAAACAACTAATTTTCTGTTAGCACGCAGGAGTTTTCTTGCCAGAAGCAAACTAAGTATTTAAAACTAAAACTATAGTTAAAAAATGTATTTTGCAACCGAGAGCTTGCTATGAAAAAACTGTATTGCTATGTGTATTTGCTATACGTTTCTATGAATTAAGATCAAAATCGTGTATCAGAGAATTGGCATACCTTGGTATACTATATAAGGTATGCTCATTATGGTTAGGCTCTTGGTTTGTATGCAGGGAAAGATGTGACATTTTAATCTTGAAGAGATCTTTCCATCCAATCGTTGGTTAACATTACACCTTTGGCTTTCTAGCGACTATTTTCATGACTAAGGCTTTTGTGACAGGTTAAATAAATCTCTGCAAAAATAATATCGATTTCGAGGACTCTGCTCCATTTAGGTTCTTATCTGGAACTTTGAAAACTTTTTCCCATAAAAAATCAGGGATAGCTATTTAGTGAAAGAGTCAGGCTGAATTGAAATGTCAATTGGAGCGAAGTCTCACTATGTGGTGATATCCGTATGAAAGAGTTGACTATAGGGACTTAGAGTATACCTAATACATATCCCTCACTCCGAGATAGTCTGCTGCTTAGATGTATTCTAACTACTTAAATACTAAGAAAAATGTATTTTCTTTAGTAAATACTATCTTGTATTCTAATAGTGTACCTACTACCTACCTACTTATTTCTAAATAAATGTTAGATAGTCTTTTATGAAATAGTACGGTGAAAGAGTTTGTACCGCAAATTTCATTTACACGAGTTTAGTTTGAGTACACTAATAATAAACTGGGAACGGTAAGTTCCATTTCCCATTTTTCAGAAGGTATTAGAAGGCTGTTCTGCAGAGCAGAGTCATTACTGCACGTGTTTGATAGTAGATTTCGCGGAATGCCATAATAGTAGTTGTAGTAGCTAAGCTAACTATTTTTGCTTTTATGGCTGCAGACTGTTTCTTATTATAGTTATGATTTGGTTTGGTATGGTATTCTCCAAAGTGTGCATGTCTGTCTTACGAAACTACTATCACAGTAACTTAGCTAACTATACCGATTTAAACTTTTACTTTATGTCTTCTCCTAATAGTACTTACATGTATACGGGGTGTATCACGAATAGTTTACCATATTCATTTACGTGTACTCACTTTCTCTTCGCCTACGAAATTTCACTACGTACATTTCAGTTTAATTTCAGTTAAGTCATTTTTTTCAAAGAATCTTATTTCGCTTCCAACAAGTTTAATCTCATTATACATAGAAGTTAAGAGGGTCCAAACATTTTTTGAAAACTAAAAGCTAAAAAATGAGAAGTGAAAGCATACACACGGAAAACACTTGTCCGACTATTCGTGCTACGCCCTGTACAAAATATACATTCACAGATATTCTTTCCGAACAAAAGACCGAAGCATAGTTAGTGGAACAATACATAATAAGAGTTACTGAGTCTGATACTTTTTCTTTCTATAACTACCCATATGTATGTACATAAGAAGTAGAAACTAGTTAAACCCATCGCTATCGATAGATATATATTTATTATTAGAAAAGTAGAGAAAGTTATAGTTACATAGATGCTGGAATCCCATCTACCGAATATAATATGCCATTCAAACTGCTATCATTGCATTGGCAAGTCGATACAGAGCATCAGCACAGGACCGTGCAATGCGGATCATATTGTACAAACGAAAAAAGTTAGCAAAGTCTTCACTTTTAGTTCGTCATCGGCTGGTTTAGTTGAGCTAGGAAAGAGTGTGGATGCGGAGCCCGTTAACAATAAGTTGAATTAAGTTCAGCTTTGCTCAACCCTTCACAATCCTTCCCACAAAACATCATCACGACACGACACGACCCAAAAGAAAGGAAAAGAAAGCAAGAAAGAACAACGGAAAACACTAGCCTCCTTTTTGTTAGCATCTCCTCCAGATGATATTATTAGAAACGGGTTCTTGGAACTATTCTCTAACTATATAATATAATATCTTATACTTACCTAGAATCTTGGACCAAATATAAACCTATAGTGTCATAGTGTCATATAGACATTGTCATTGTGCTTATGTACATATTTCTCAAGTTATATAGCAATAGTGCATGATGCCGGCATTACTTATATAATTTATACTACGTATGTGACTGATGTTATAGTAAGTTTGAGTTTCTCCTTGCCTTGCCTTGCCTTGGCGAGACTGATTGTAAGACTGAGACTTGTTCTAGTCTTGATCAATGCATCATACTGACAGACATCCTCAACAACTACATTCTCTGCCAGCCCATATTTCATATTTTCTTGAATAATATGATTTCTTGTTGTATGTATGCACACAACATGCTGCCTGGAAAAGAACGCACTACAGATATAGTACATACCATACTTAACTATATATATAAAATGGTATGGTAAGTATATGGCACATGCAAAACACTGCTCCATCTCAAAGTACGTAATGTCTCTTACTTACCATCAGAGACTTACTTGAGATAGAGAGTTACATATTATTATTTTTTATAAAATATAGTCACAAACCAACGGATGGTGTATGTATGTATTTTAAGAGCTTTATGTAACTATCCTTTTTATTATTCGTGCATGAACATGCCACAGTTCTGTCAACCAATTCCTTTGGTTATTTTTTATACTCTCGACAACATCCCACAATCCCTAGCACTGTTCATGAATGCACAACAAATGTATTACCACACCATAACAGCACAAGGTTAAAAATTACTTTTTTTCACTCTGAACCATACATATAAATACCTGTCTACTTAATTTAATGTGCAGTAGATACCGACTACTTATTACTGTTAGGTACTAACTATTTTTTATCCAAAATTGACTTTAGGCTTTAGACACTTAGTTAAAAGGGCAGCGAGGCAAAATTGAGGTTGTCCAAAAATGTGGTTCAACTGATTCTAAAACTTACATGCTTAACATTAGAGCAAAATAGGACATTAGTTGTAATGATTTTATGTACCCGTTATGTTAAGGAAAATCAATCATTAAAGCTGCCAAGCTTTTGGTTGCGGCCAATTTCCTGTTAAACAGTTTAGTAAATAAGTAGGAAATGTAGAACACATCTCAAATTGCTTGTCTCATTTTTAGGTGATTTAGGTATTTAGTAATAAGGATTGTCTCCTGTAATGTTCACATACAACATACGGAAGTATTACAAAATATTTGAATTATTTATGGTTTTGGTAACCGCTGAAGTGAGGTTTAAGGCTTCAATTTTCAGAAAACATGTCAGCAGTCGTAACAAAAAGCATTAAAGTACGGGGAAGCAGGGTAGTATAGTAAAGGGTTTAAATGGTACTACCCACGTATAGAAAAGTAACAAAGCGTTATTTCTGTATTTTAGTTTAGGTCGGGTCTCCTTTCTGGTTCTGGTTTGGATTAGGTATCAAAAGAGAAAGCTTCATCATGTGGACAAGTCAACCGTAGTAGCCTAAAACCACAGACTTATGGTAATCAGGAAGGTTTAATTGAAAACCTCTATGCCTTCCTTTCCCTACTGTTTGCGAGAGAAAGTTAAAGTTAAGTCAAGCACATATTACGTTTCGTATTCAGTTCGTATTTAATGAGTTTGTGTGCAACCATCGCATCAGTAGGACAAGCAGTATAGAATATGCTGTAGAACAAGACTCCAAAACTCTCCTAAGCCTTTTGAATTTCCATGTAATGTAGAACAGTGTACTATGTGTCATGGTTTAGTATTGAACGAATGCTTACTGTAATTTCTCTCTAATCTGGCAAATGTTGTCCGGTTTCTATTGAAAGCTTATACTGCGACTATTTTTTTAAATGTCAGCAAAATATTTATAATGTTAGTAAATCTGTAGATATCGGCATTTCATGTTTGTGGCTTTATATATACTATACGTACTATATATTTTTTCAATTTTAAGAACATGTGGAACACTATTTCAATATGCTGTCCATGCTTATTAACGCTAAGGCATTGGATTCAATCGTTCCAAATAGAAAGCTAGAAAATAAAGAAGTAAAGAAAATATAACTGGTGAACACATTCGTGTGCATTGGAAGGCTGATACAAAAGATCACCAACATAAAATGTCAAAAGTGGACCGAGTGACAAAAGGGAGAACAAGTGAGGCAAATAGTATATGAAGAATTAGTTCTGACAGAACGAATCACTGGACTTGTCACTGCGGGAGTAAGCGAACGAGCATGACAGTCACAAAGTCCTTCCAGAACATTCACAATGTGTCGATTGGACGAATGTTCTCTTTCTAAATTCAATCAGAATTTTCCTGCTATGTGTATTGTATAGTTGTTTGTTATAAATATACATTCGCAAATGTAGTACCTATTAAATATATACAATAGTAAATGTTCCTTATGTTATGTGTACCGCACAGCAAGAGCAAAGGTAATTTCATGCAATATTATACTAGAGAGAAATCCCTTGCCCATTTTATTTGATGTTCATATGATAGGGAAACTTACTGTGTTGCAACCTTGCGACTATACTATCCTGTCCTCTGCAGTATTTTAAACAATATGACGGAAGGTTGCTTGACTTCATTTTGCTTGATTTGAAAAGTAATAATCATCCGTCTCTGCATGTTACTTTATGCGTATGTAGTAATATGATTTGATCTTGCTATACGTAGGTATAGGTAAGCAAGTTTAATTTGCAAGTACATTTCAAAGCATCAATACATACTATATAGGGACCTACCTAATATCTACCCATATTATTTACCTTAGGATTGCTATATTATATTCAGTAAACATTGATGATCTGTGCACCCGCGTCCCAGAAGACAACTGCAGTTTCCGACACTTATTGTAGGTATTTTAATTTCAAATGCAAGAAATAAAGTTGTTATTGCCTATAAAATATATAGGTATACTAAATTTTTTGAAAAATGCCAATGCCAACCTTTCCTCTTTTGTTGCTAATTCATTCACAACCTATAGTTTTAAAGTAACATAACTATTGTGTGTTTGTACACGTGTAATATTTGTAAGAGTCTAACTTTTTGAAACTGAACGGATAAGTCAAGTTTTATGCAATACTTTATTGTCAGGCATTGGTTATCTAACGAAATATCTACTTTTGTATGTAAGCTTTGTGCTCGGAGGAGTAAAAGTGTCAAGGAACGTGCATTGTAGTATGTATGGTACCTTTGAGTTAGCAAAGATAGCAGAGGGGGAATAAGACGATTTGGTTCACAGTTCCCGATGGTAACATAAAATTCTCACAATTTGAGATGTGGCTATCTATGCAGTTATGTGTGTATGCAGTTAGTCAAACCCTGTTCTTTAGATGGAGGGAAGTGTATATTTTATGCGGGTTTGAATGACTATGGGGGAGAGACCCGAACTCCTCGTCAGTGTAAAATTGGCTGAACTTGCTATAAAATGATGTACAAAGAGGAAAAAGTTGTATAATGCTACTATTTGCTACCGGGAATAGGAGTACTATCTAGTACCGATAGAATAAGAACCTGTAGTAGTTCTGGTGCTGTTGCTTGCTACATACTTCTTCTAAGGCGAGGCGGCTAAGTAAATGCGAATTTTGTTCTGAAATGCCTACTTTAGTGCACTTTCTTCTTCTGCAAAGCTTTTAGTTTTCATTGTTTATTTAGTCTGGGGAAAGTAGCACCTCTTCGTACATTTATGTACTTTTGGCACTCACATACTGTATAAACTTGTCATTAAATGGGAAATACTCATTCAGTATTAGCGGATAATGTTGCCGATAACACGATAACAATATACTAACTATAACTCAAATGGTACATTAAGAATTGTAAACCGAAAAGTGTTTTTAGTTTCCCGTTCACACAAAACCTTCTGTTGTGCAATGTACTGTACTTTCACCACTACCACCCAGTAATGCAATGCCACATTAAACATATACCTATATGTATATAGGGGTACATAAGTACCATTGCTGGCTATTCATTTAACTATTAGCCTTTAGTTCTCATTGGGAGTAAATTGTGAGATACATCTGTACATGTGCTGCTGTTCCGCTATGAATGTTGTGGGTAATTCACTCGAACAAAAGAAAAATAGTCTTGTCTACAGTTTTACAACCATCAAGTGTGTTGGAGAGTTTAGTACTGCAGCAGAATGGGGATGTCGTAAACTTATCTCGTATTAAAGAGGCTATTGTCATTCTCTGAACAGTTGTGTCATCTAATATAAGTTTATACACAATGTATTGTTATTGGTATTGCTTACGTTGCAAAACAAGCAAAACTTTAAGTACCTACTTGAAATACTATCCTTTAGGATGCTGGTATAGGGTAAAGTAAATGAGAGTAAAAGTACTATACTATCTTTTAGTTAACAATAAATAACTTATAATTTGCAGCTTGTTGTAATTGCGTCTTCCTGAGTAAACTCATTCATTTTTTCAGTCCTTACACCTCCATTCTTAATTAAAAACAATTTATTCTAGTTAGGAACACTTCTTCCCTTCAATTTCTGTAGGAATTTCTGTAGGAAGTTTCATGGTTCACGTCTAACGTACATTGGCTTACTTTGGAAAGGTAACTGTAACTAACAATAAGTAAGTTAGTCACACAAAGTGCTTTCATGCTTCGACAACTCTGGCTTTGGCAAGTAAGTTATGACACTGTAGTTGCTAGTGGTAAGCGTTGTAAAAGTTGGTCGAGTTATGGCATCAGTGAACTAAGTAAGGAAAGCTAAATTATATCAAGATATCCGAACCAACCAATCCAGCCCAAAAAGGAAGGACGTATAAACCCATAACATTAAATAGTGGAGATAGCCACAGATATACCGTATCCGTTTGCCGTGTCAAGTAACAAGTATAACTAAATGCAGGCGTAGACATGTGAAGCTACTTAAAAAACATTGATTTAGGTTCTTGATATTTTGCATCTACAATGTATAGGTATAATCAATGTATTTCAGGCAGGAAATTGTCGATAAACCAATTTTAAGTTCAATGCAAAGATACAAAATGTTTGGTGATTCATTCCAGTTACTTGATATTACAATTGTGAACTATTTGTTTTGAGTAGAATAATTTAGGCCCATTTTTTGAATGAATACAATACCTATATTGCTTACCTTCATCTAACAATAATAACTAGTTGTAGTTTTGGAAAGATTTTTAGAAACATCAATATATAGAAATTTTCTCCGTATTTAGGGAAAATAAATTTCTTTAACATATTTTTCAAAATCATTGGATCTCCGACAAAGGTCAGGAACTGCAATCTAAAGTGGTTCTTCAGCAGCTTAATAATATACATGGGACTGGAAATAGCGTATCTCAAGACCTCATACACTAATTAATTAATACGCAACCGTAACAATATGTATGTAGATAGCTACAGATTTGAATAACGTAGGATGAAGATATAGTGTGAGTGGGAGTGAGTGGATACAGTACACCTCTACTCTTGCTTATCTATGTAATAAAACGGAGGGTACATGTAATGGTAGTTTTATAATACAGCTTAAGCTCATCATTGAACTTTCTCGAAGTGTACGCTTACGAGAAGGGGAAATATGAGTTAAAAGAGCGGCAAGTGGTAAAAGTGAGCACAAGTTGGTGAGCCATTGTAAAATTTTATTCTACTGCAATAGTGATGCTTCTGAGAGAAGTTACGGGCTGCTGGGGAAAAGTTTAATGGTGAAATATAGTGCCTAACTTTCTCCGTATTGGACTGATTAATTTCATTTTCATCAAGCATCATGTCGCCCAGCAAGACTAAAGTAGAGTAGCAAGAGCAAGAGTGGGCGATCCTTTCCCGTCAGTGAAATTGGGGTTAGCCGATTCACTCGCTTTCTCCATCCCTGCAAGGTAAGGCGGGTCTCGCCATTTCATAACAAGTGCTTTGACACTTACATGCAGAGGTACATAGATAAAAGCCAATGTATTAACACAGGTTTTTATTCGCCTAGCTCCCAACAATATCTTATTAATACTAAAACTGGGCCGATTGTAAGTCTTTATGTATTAGGAACAGTAAGGTATTTCCATTTGAATTGGTTTTATTCGATAGAATTCTTTTTCTGTAATTTAGTGCACAGCACACAGCAGCTTTTCATATTCAAATATTTCAAGACACAATTATCAGATACTGAATATTAAAATGAAACATACATATACAAATACACAGCAAATAATTTGATAAAGAAGTTGATAAAGAATTTGATAAAGAAGCTTAATTCTGGTTTCTTGCATCAAAAAAATATTTAATTACTAATTAGATTGAGAATGAATAGAGAAAGATTATAGTAAAGGAGGTCATGGCATATCAAAAATGAAGAATAAGTTTGATTGAATTTGTGGTCTTTAATTCAATGAATGAATGGGTAGAGTAGTGTCTAGATATATATCTGTATTTCACAGAATTATTTTCTATTCGAATCCTTTTGAGATCGAGAATCTGCTTAGCTGTTTGTCTGTGTGGGTACTTAACGTTTGCCAAGACAGCACAGGAAGGAGGCTAAGTAGAAAGTAAAGGTAAAGCTACTACATAAATACAGACACACATTCAACTTTTCTCAAAGAAAGTAAAAGAAAGGTTGAGAGTTAGAGTAGCATGTAGGCATACATATGTACATTACATTACATGCTGATAGGTACCTACTACCTACTACAAATACTTTTCTAGTATAATATCGTTACACTAGACAGGCGACGGCTACTAAATACAGGTTTTAAAAGAAAACTGCATATGTAGCATGCTACACAGTCCTAGAGGAGAATGTGGAGAAAGTATGTAGCAATTTTTATCCTGTACTACAGATATAGCACAGGGGAAGATGTTAGTAAGTATAAATATATGGTAGTACTGTAGAGTAGACGAAACCAAGATCCAGATCCAGGATCTCTTGTTTGGAACAGAAGAAACTCGTGGAGAAAGAAGTATGTACTGTACTATATAGATAGTAAAGTAAAGTAAGGGAAAGGAGAGGAGAGGAGCACAGGGAAAGGAAAGTAATCCAATCCAAACCAAGTGAGCTCCTAGCTCCTTTTGCTTTTCCTAGCTATGGTGTGGCATGGTGTGGTGTGGTATGCTATGGTGCTAGGTGAGTATTGATTTTAAGAAGCCATTAGTATAAGTTGTGTGTACCATAGCATAACTAGGAGAGCAGAAAGGACTAGACTAGACGAGACTTGGACGAAGGCAAAACCGAAGTTAGCAGTTGATACGATGAGATGCAGTCTACACGGATATCTCTCTCCTCCCGTCCTCCTACTACTTACATACTACTATACGTAGTTATGTACGTTACATACTTACTTCCTAGAGGATAAACCTTTTCAATGGGTACCTAAATACATATTCACTATTCCTACTGAACTTCCTACTATAATACCATACCAGATCTATCTGTGCTTGCAAAACCAAAGATACCGAACACACAAGGCTAGATGAAACAGACAGTACAGTAAGGGATGGCAACCAACGGAAGGAATTCTCCGCTCTTTAGTTATATTATACATATGACATATACCTGTACTATGGTATGCTTGCTGAATGTTAGGATTTAGTTTGTAGAAGTCGTACATACAGGACAGAACGAGTAACAACTTAGTTTGTCTCAGTTTTACTGTTTAGTTCCTTCAGATCACTATATGGTCCATATGGGATAATCTAATAAAGTGGGACGGGGATGCGATGTAATGTAATGTGTCTCTTCATGGTTTACTTGCTCTTCCTACTTTTGCATACTATTGTACATATAAAATGAGTTCAGGTCAGGATAAGAGAATAAGGTATGTATAAATAGTACATATCCTATATATAGGTATATGTAGATTATATGCTTGTACTATGTATGTAGCTATAATTAATACGCAGAAACCAAACCACGGTAGATGTTTAAGGATGTACGTACTTAAACTAGAAAACTGCGTGGCATCCTTTTGCTCTGCATTGTATGTAGTTCTAGGTAGTAACTATCTCTATTGCCTTCATTGTCTTGTCTTAACTACCTGGCCTGGTCTGGCCTGGCCTAATGCTATGGCATCAACTGGCTTGGCCTTGCTCTTGTTAGGTTAGTTTGTCTTTTCATTGCAGTGCAATGTAAACTGGAGGAACGTGGAGAAAGTTAAAGGAAGGAGAGATATTATACATGGATAGACGACAATGCATACGGAAGGGGAAAGGAAAGCCCGAGATCAACTGTTACTAAATGTGCTATCATTTCTATTTCATAGTGGTACCTGTATAGGATTGCAGATTGTACCTATTAACTATATACCTACTACTTACCTACCTTAAGTATCTGTACAAGATTGCGTGTCGTGTCGGAAAATGTAAAGGGGAAATGGCAAGTGTGCATTGTGTATTAGAGAAAGTAAAGAAACATTCTAAATAGCGCTGCTTTCTCTTCTCTGTTAGTCTTTTTGTGTGTCCTACTGTTTTCTATTCAGGGTTGTTATTCTCTATTATAAACGGCCTGTTTCACAGTTGAAAACAAATCAGTCTTGACTTGTCTCCCTTAACTCGCTACCGAGATAGGTAGTATGAACCTACTATAAATACAGTAGTATACTAAAAAGGTAAAGTATGATGCACATAAATAGGTTGCTGTGTATAATGTAAATAGATGGTGCACATAAATATATTCTTTGTACATAGGATGAGGAAGGCTTTGAAATACTTAAGTAAGAGATAATAATACCAAGGGAGAGTGTTGAACAGTTTAGTTCGTTTACTTTATGGAATTATAAGAAGACTTTTAAGCCAGAAGCACTTTGGAGAGCCACTAACTAGATTGGCTAACTACAAATAAGCAAGGCCAGGCCAGGCCAGGCCAGGCCAGAGAAAACCATACCAAGGCATGCCATGCCAGGAAATGCATAATGTAATATGTATTATGGAAGTATTACTTAAGTTATGACTCACAGCGTAATATGAATGAAGAGCTGCAGCTGAGCCTCCGCCTAGGCAGGCATTCCATTTGAAGGCATAAGATTAGAACTGGAGAAAGGCACTATATTCAATTCAAACACATGAATGCAAAATAAACGTCTTATATACATGTAAAGTGAAACTTTTATAGGCTAAGAGAGTTCGAAATAATATACTGTTCTGATATATGCATACATATAAGTACTACAAATAGTAGCATGCCTAATGCCTACTTTACTTAAACGTATATTACTAAATGCACTCAAACGATACCATTTAGTACTTAACCAACTAGGACACTTATCTGTGCTTTCACTTTCTTAAGAAAATTGAGACTACAACTACAGCTTGTGCATTATAGCTTTTGAGCTGAATTAGGGGCAGGATAGATACTATAGTAATAGTAAAGTGAAGCTATTAAAAAGCTTTAGATGTACTATCTATATGTATTACCACACGTGCGTAAATATTACTTAACTTAAGGCTCTTCTAAAATTTGAATCACGACGAATCCAATCTGCCTAGTGCAGTCTAGCAAAAGGTTATACCTTTGTAGATGCTTATATACTTATGTATATTTTCTTGTATTGCAATCTGTTTGTGACTAGTAAGTACAGGGTAGCTATGCGTAGGCATTCAGAGTTCAAAAGAATCTTTTCAAAGCGTTTTCATTATGGCCATTAAGCTAAACGCTGTTAATACCTACTATCTGCATTTCTTGTTGGTAAGATGATGAGATTTAAACGCTTGATTAAGTTGCATTGCTGAGAATTCTAAGGACTAAGGCAAATCTCTGTGGAGCACAGTTACAGTTTCTTGAAGGAAATCTATTTCGATTATCCCCGTTTAAGGAATACATTTTTAACTAAAATACATAATATCCGATTCCTATACAAATGAATGTTGCCTTTAACATTAATGTATGGCCATAACACATTGTAGTCGTAGTGTATAAAGATGTAAACGAAAATTGCTTTCGATTATTTCTCTTTATTAACTAGTGATGAGCTAGTTTATGTTTTTGTTTTGAACGTCTGTCTGTCTGTCTGCGTATTTATTTGTTAGCACTATAAATCAAGAACGGGTTGAGATAATTCGTTCAAATTTTCTACAACTCATCTACGGTATTAAAGAAAGTGTCAACTCGTAAATGAGCAAAATCGGCCCACTCTAATGACCATTTAACATTATTTTACAGCATGATTGTGTGTTTAATGTGCACTGATGCCATTCCTATACCATTCTAGGGTAAATAAGTAATTATCGTGTGTTTTACATAAGTGTATGCAAAAATATTTGTATGTAAATCTTTTTCGCAAGGATTGTTTTTTAACAGTCTAAATTCTCAAAGAAAGTTTAAAATGTTGAGTTTCCCATTGGTTTATGAATGGAACATGTGCCGATACGTTTGTGGTACGTTAGTGGGCACTTGAATATCATGGAATACTGATCAGTATGGATTTTGAAGAGGATAACGTATATTATTTCACATGATGTATTTGTATTAGTATGGTAACCTATTTAAATAGTACATACACATCTTCAGCTATTGAAATGAAGTTGAATTTTATGTTAGACATTAGACATATGGGTTGTCATGTCATGAAAATTGAATGAGATTATCACGTAATAACTTTAAGGATCGATGTGTGCCGACACCCTTTGACTCAATTTGGGTAGTCTCATCAGGACAGGGTTGAGAGAAGAATACGTAATCGCACCGGTCGTGCCATGCCAATGTGTCCTCTCCTCTCTTCTTGTCGTCTCGTTTCCTTTCCAGAATTGAACAGAACATAAGGTTAGGTTAGTCAGTACATCAGTACAGAGAACAAGTATTGTATGTACATATATACACACATAGTGCAGTGCAACGAAAATCCTTTACTGTCGTCGTCAACCTATCTACATTTAAATGTTCACTGCGTTGTCCTCATTCCTTCTGCACATTGCATTGTCGTTTGGCTCTCTAGATCTCTTCTATCGTATCGGACACACTCTTCTCCTTCTCGTATATTCGTATATATCTCCATAATCCCAAATACCCAGCCGAGCAGAAGGAATAACTGTAAACTATTCCTTACGTAGCTGACGCTTACTCGATTTCAACTGCCTTGTGTGATGTGATATGCTACTCAAGAGTAGTCGCAGTCGTGACGGATTGGGAAAGAGCTCTTTCTATTTACATGCCTCCTTGTACTTTGTACACGAGTTGCTTACCCTAGTACATATATATTCCTAAAACTTAGAGTCACAATACAATACTACAAGCTAAACTCTAATATTGACTATTTCTGTTGTATTCCGCTCTAGCTATCATTTAGGTATCACATCGCTACTAATCGTAGGAGTAAACAAATGTTCCGTGGAATAATCTGCATAGATATTCCCAAAAGTTCAACGCTCTAGATGCTACTGCAAATAAACGTCAAGTAAATATTGTTGAATCGTGTATTATTTACCTTTATTTAGCAATACAGATCGAATAGCTCACCTCTAGTTACATTGGTAAATAAAAAAATTGGGATTAGTCTAGTAAATATGGTTTTTGTAAAACAAAGTGAGAAATATGTGATAAAAGGACAAAATTTAAAAAGGGGAAGAATAAATATGCCATACGTATGCTTAAATTACATTTATGCACACTGCACACTTCGACAATATTGAATTGATCAAAATTAGTTTACATGAGATCAATACAATTTCCCCCCTTTAAAAGGATTCTTTGTGCATACAAAAATTGTTATGATTGAATGAAATCGTCAGTTCCTAGGCGCAGCTTGGTAGTCGGTTTGCTACTTTCACTCAGTTTCTCTTTCTTCGAATAAATGATCAAAGTGTGTACAAGTCTGGATATATCTGTATTTGCTAGCTTCTTTGAGTGTGTGTTTTGTTATTTCTACGTAATAAGGATTTGCAGATGTATGCTCATACATTTTCTACTGTGTGTTTGTATTTTATGGATGAAATAAGGGTATTTCATTGGTTTGCATCCCTCGTTGCCTTTGCTCTTATTTCACTATTGGTTAAAAAGAGGCTCTACAGCGTTTGCTTTGCAACTGGTCCTTGTTGGGCTTACGATATTCCGTGAATAGCACAAACTAAAATAACAACATGAATACATTCAGGCATTGAGAAAAGATTTATTTTCACAAGATTCTATATCTTCAAGCTGTAAGTCGAATGTGTGTCTACCACACTTTATGCCTTAAACCTTAAATAAAACGCGAGCTTGGGCGTAGTTACTTATGATTTGGATTTGAGGTAGGGCAAATAAGGTAAAATAGAACTTTTCTTAGTTATTCATTTTTTGTCTCAAATCGTTAAACCACTAAAATACGTATGACTTGCAATTTGAAAAGCGAAAAGAAATCTGTTTATAATTATCATGTACAATAGAATTAAAAGGATGTCATTTAAAGTGGTGACAAAAATCGATGAAAGTGGCGATATTTAATTATATCTTAAATTAATATGGCGATAATGAAAATGGCAACAATTCAAAATCCCAATTTCTAAATAAACAACATGTACCAGCACTGCCTACCTATTATCTGAACAACACAACTGCAACTGTTATTTGGTTAGATTTATAAGTTAGATTTTACAGTCTGAGTTGTACACAATTCTAACACTACTATACACACATGGCAATGTCTATACATACAAATAGTATGTTAAAATATTTGTTCATTGTTTGTGTGATTGTATGTTGGTACAATGTGAAATTTATGTAACTGTGGTATACATAAGTGCAATTACATCTTACCACGCATTTATTATTCTAGCCAATTTTGGCTTTTCCATCTAACCTACTTTGTAAGTGAAAAGAAGCGAAGCTTGGTAAAGGTCATATCTATATGTCAAGAAGTCAGAGATACTATGCATGACTTGAGTGGTATTATGTAAGCAGATATGGATATATTAAAAGTATAACAAAATGGGAAATAACCAGACTCACTCTCACTCAGATCAGATGATAATAGATCACATAAGCATTGCATGACAGCTTGTGCTCCTTGCAATGGAAGTCTATCCTTCCTGGAAGTTGAAGAGTAGAAACACGTCTCGTCGTATAAAAACCGACAACCTAGCTTAAATAACCAAACTAGTTTACCTATTCAGGAATAAGGTACATCTACCAAAGGAAAGTAGGTTTAAAGTAAAAGTAATAGATACCTATCAACATATCATTTCTTTAGTACCTTTGTAATACTAATAGAGATCCCCGTATGTTACTTATGTAATGTGTGACTCCACGACAATAACCCTCGGCGACAATTCCCCTTGCGCGATAGTTCCCCTAGGCGAAAATTTCCCTTGGCGACAATTCGACGTCACAATGTTGTGGTAATTTATTTAAATAGATAACCGCCTATGAAAGCAACCGAAACCATATGGAACCGTTGACTACTATTTAGACGTAGTATTCAGAAGACACTCAATTCTGTAAACAGAATTTTAAAAAGTTGAATTTTAAAAAAAGGGGCGGGGTAGGGGGAAGCAGTGTGGCGATTTGATCCACTTTTGCAGAATTTTTATTCAAGGAACACATTACTCAATTCTGAAAGCAGAATTCAAAAATGTTGAACAGTAATAGGAAAAATGTAGGCTTAGACAGATAGATATATACACAGACAGAACTTCAAGGCATTCTTATAATGTAGTGTACAACTACATAATAACGTTAATTATATTTTTTGGTGGATTTGTGTAAAATGGATATAATGGATAGATGGGAGTATGTTTTATATATAGTTATTAATGTACAGCATAGACAACGTAAAAGTACAGCATAGACATTTTCGACGTGGCGGAGGGGAATTGTCGTAGAGGGAAATTGTCGCGTGAGGGGAATTGTCGCCGAGGAAATTATCGCGTCACCGTAATGTGTTACATACTCCTTATGCAACGTGATACTTCATAACCTACACCACAGAAGTTAAGCATGCACAACCATGAGGAAGCATGACATATAGCAATACTTACCTAACGTCCTATCCCATCTGCATTTGTCCTTACTTAAGAATCTCTACTGTACATACCTACATACATAGGATTGTCAATTGAATATTATATAAAAGGAGTGGGACGAAAAGAGGAAAAAATGAAAATATAAGATGTAATGTAACTACTGATAGGTGGTAGGATATTATATGGTGGGAACTGGTTAGATTCGGATACTTTACTGCATACCATACCTACATTTCTATAAGTACAAGTTACATTCGTTGTGATCTAGGTTAGTTGTGAAAGTGAACTGATCCTGAGTGAGGGAGAGGAGAGAGAATGTAAGTACCACTCGTACATACATACATAAGTATAAAAGCTAATATCAGTATGCGAATGGATAGGAAATCGAGGAAGACGGGTGGAGTTCTCGGTAGGAGCTAAAGTGAAGAGTCGAGAGGAAGCAAGGAAAAGCCTTGAGCCTTTCACCATTTCAACATTTGCAGAATTCACATAAATGCCACGATACCTAATGATTTCAGTGTAGCAGAAAATTCCAGATTTTATCTTTCCCTTTACCTACTGATAGTAACTAGTAAACTAGAAAGTATATACTTCTACTTTCTATAAACGAATATAATGGCACACAGTTAGGCAGGGCAGACAAATAGTACATAGGTTAGGTTTAGGTACCTACTGAGGTACTATTGGTACTTTGGTGTTCCTACAATTCAAACAGACAAACACTCGACTCTAACTTTAACTTGAATCGCTCGGGTTAGATTTTCTTACACTTAGGTTCAACTATGGGCTGATATTATGCCAAAGCCTTTCCTTTATTCTCACTTAATGGTAACAAATTTAGGCATTCCTCCTTTCTGTTTATCAATGGCAATATTGATAACACAAACCCAAAGAACCTCTTCTTCAACAAGAGATGAACGTTTTCTTTTCTTTATAGCTTGACTAGTGTACCGTGATAATTGCTTTTCAGTTCATAAATGTCAATGCACATAATACAATAATATAATGATAGTCTGCCTATTTAGAATCTGAGAGCAGAAAATGAAATATGGATTTGAAAAAGCAGACATAGCATACTTATATATAACTAGGCAAATCTACACTATAACTATAAAAGAAGTCTCTTTGTACAGATATGATGTAATTGATGGCTCATCATATTTAATAGATGTTTACCTGTTTATATACATAATATGTACAATATATTACCGATAATGAGGGTAATAACGGTAATGTACCCAAAATTGCAGTTTTTGAATAAAAATATTTGTAAGACAATTTTTACTAGCACAAGGTTGAGGTGACACTTTTCCGATTCCCCGTTAACTGCTTAATTAAACTGTTAAATTCAATATTTAGTAAAAGATTGTCGTAAAAATCGGTGCATGTATCAATAGAATGCAATAATTTCAATAATACTAAAAATTCCGAATTATTAGTCGAAACCGATCGTCAAACCCGATATTTAATTTAAAAAATTGTTAAAATTCTTGCAATTTGGTGGATTCTTAACTTAACTCATTAAAATGCATGTTCATACGCCAATCTCGGTATCTTTAATATATTCTCCGTTCTATAAAGTCTTTCATGCGAGTTATGTATTTTATGTGGTTTGATTGAGAGATAAGGTGACTCTTTTGAGCTATCTTTGACAAATACGATACATTAGTCCTATACCTTATTACATATACACTTGTTTCAATCATAAATCTTTGGTTTGAGTTATTCGTTAGGATTTTATGAATTGGGGCAGCACTAGCTCGAATAATAGATGACTAGTAAGCTTTGCAGTAAGTAAATTTACAGCGATGTATATATTTAAATAAATAACTAAGGAAAAGGTCTACTAAAACTCTAAGATAAAAAATTCAATCACTTCCCGTTATAGCAATTCTCGGTTTGAATAATTTGCAGCCCACTCTGTGAGTTGGGAAGGAATGTATAATGAATGCATGGTGTTAAGTAGGTTTTGGATTTTTCATGCATTTGTGATGCGATAGCAATCAGTGAATGCTCTTCTCGAAGGAAGCAGCGGTAGATACTAGAATGTACAATAACAAAGAAAGGCTTACTACATTTCTCACTCAATTTGAATTGGGTTCTTGCCTGGCTTGGCTTGGCTTGCCTTGGTTTTAGATTTTAACTTTTCCTCAGGATTCTTCTTTTATTCGGTTTATATATACATACTAGCTCCCTATCTACAAATAGGAAAGTGGAGATTGCGGACAAGAAGCTTATGTTGATGTGATCTATGTAGATGTGGATGTATGTACTGAAGGTAGTATATACTAGTAGGCACTCTGTATGTAAAGTAGGGGATATTATAGAGTATAGTGAAAGATGTGGCGGTGAAAGTTAATAAGAGTGAAGTGAAAGCGGCGAAAGCTATCTTACATGTATATAAGTTAGTGTGGGGTAACGAGATACATAATAAATAAACCAAACGAAGCCAAAGCCTAGAAAGGGGAAGCCCATACCTTCAGGTTCTGCTGTTTCACTGTTTCGGTAGACTAGCCCAGTTATCTAGTTAGCAGGTCTTACTACGTTAAGAGATATCTGTATTTGACTACAATTTACTCTTGTTAGTAAGTGGAATAGACTCCTACTTAGGCAGCATTACTTTACTTACTTACTTCAGGAAGAGCGAAACCACATAGATTTAAAAAACGTATGTACGTATATAGGTACATACTTGATACGTTGCCTTCCAGGCCGGTGCCGGTACAGTACAATTCTGAGATAGATAAACTATAACTGTGGCTCAAAACTGTTATTTGCTTTCCTTGCATGAGCCAAAGAGAGATGAGTTCATGCATACGTAATATTTTGTGTACGTAAAGTATATAACCATCCAAGAGGATGGAGGATTGGACTAGGACACCAAATGTTCCTGTGTAATATTTACTGTTTTTTTAGTTTATTAGCGAAGATGTTTTCATTCTATTTCCATGCATTGTACAAAATATATATTCTGTATACTACATAGGTTAGTTTGCTTAAAAAGAGACATAATAAACTATACCTGCACACTAAATATGTATATATAATATGTAGAACACACACACAGTGAAACTTACGTAAGGTAGGTAAGGCTGGGATACTTGTAAGATAAGTAAGTAAACGCAAGTAAAGAAAGTATGAAATAAATTGCCACCGGGGCACACCAAGTCGAGGTAATAAAATAACATTAGCTCAATGTGGTTTGTCTTATGCATGCATGACCTAATGTAATGTAGTGGCTTGGCCTGGCCTTGCCTGGTTTAGTCTTGGCATGCTATGGTGTAGTAAGGATAAGCAATAGCAAAGCTCATGACACTGACAGTTAGTGAAGTGAAAGTACCTCCGTAAGGAGAGAACTATGTTTGACATAGAAATTGCTTTGGAATTATTAATGTACATGCGTTTCATTCATACCTAATGGTTTGAGGAGAGGAGACGTATATGTACATAGGGTAATATGTAGAGTACTTAAGCGCATACACACTTATGTACAAGATTCTTATGCTTGGTTTGGTTTGCTTGGTTTGACATTTCCCAGATAAACGTACCTTATACCTATAAAGTACGTATATTTGGAAAGAGCAAGTTTAAGTAAAGATTGTACTATCACTAGCTGGGTAATAAATGATTCAAAGATGATGATATTTAATAGAGTTTAATGGTTGCTCTAATGCTTCATTTTATTGTGGCTTACAGGCTCACCGGCTGATAAAGCAGATTTAGAAGTTGGTGATGAAATTCTGGAAGTTAATGGGCGATCGTTAGAAGATGCAACGCACACAGAAGTCATATCCCATATTCACCAGGTAAATATCTACTCTGTATTACTTAGAATAAGAATTAAGTGCCACGTGTTCGTGCCATTTCTGGCATCCCTTTTAATTAACAGCGGAAGAACTGCCACCGTTTTACTCACTAAATATTTGCCAGTCTGACCTGTAATTAAACGGGATCAAAATTTTATTGACTAAGCAGCTGACTCACTTATTTTGGTGTATACTATTTTGTGATACTTACTTTTACTAACTCGTTTTATGAATTTTGGAACTAACTTTCTTAACTGTTTATTATTCTGCACGTTCAGCTAGCTAGATAAATAAATAAGCAAACTACGTAATGAATAACATTTTAACTATTAACAAGAATATATTAACTGAAAGCTTATCCTTTAATTTCAGTGCATAAGGTCGAGAACAATATGTCTCCGCGTCAAAAGAAGAAGTGGAAACAAATTGGGTAAGTTTTTTACTCTATTTCTTATATTCTTAGTTTTAACTTGGTTTAACCTGGATATCTGCATTTGTCTGTAGCATATGAAGCAATACTGGCCAAACATCGACTTGATTACCATACTTGGCCAAGGCCATTTTCTCCAGACCCCTCTTTTACCGCAAATTCGAAACCCCTCCCTAAATATTAAGCGTTACTTATATGTACTATTAGTACTATGTACCATATTTGAGTGTTTATTGTTGAAGTAAGATGCTTATAATCCAGCGTATTTGATAAATAGTCTCAAATATGGTACATCTAAGTATCTTATTTTATTTTACTATACCAGTATGCTGGTTTTTTCATCAAACCCCTCAACCCCTCCCTGAGCCTCCAGACCTCTCCCAAATACCCTAAACACCCTGCTTGGCCAAGTATGTATGATTACGCATAACATAATTTCAGATGTTTAAAATTAATCTTTAGGTCGATAAAATCATAATTTCTTAATTCTCATGTTTATATAAGTATCACCTACATTATGGAGAGTTTGGAGAGTAATGTGTAGTAAGTAGCAAACTAAGTTCTCGAAAATGGCTAAAAAGGGTTTACTTACCTACACATTTATTATTGCACTTACATTACTTACAATGATTACAGAATTATGGAATAAATTATAATTCGCAATTACTGCCACCTGCAAGATTGCGAATCTAAATTCCTTGCAAATTAGTACATAGTCTATATTATTTAAAGAAGTAGTATCATTATAACACAGATGGGAAATATGTAAGTAAGTTGCATATAGTAATAGGAGACCTTTTATGTATGCATTTAACGTGAGTTGTAGGTACAGCTACAGTTAGTGCCTGTACTTACACTGTCAATAAATAAAAGTGTATGTACCGTTACATTGGAAAATAAATAGATTTCGGAAGTCTTCCAATGAGGAGAAAGGGGAAGGAAGGAAAGTCCGAATTACAACGTAATAAAGGATCAAATAGCCACACTGAAAATAGCGTCGTCGACAGCTAAATTCTGTAGGAGCAAGATTCAAATACCCTTCGAAAATGTCCTACTAAAAATTGTGACTTCCTTAGAATTGTAAAGTTTCTTTAATAATTAATATGTGTCTAATGCTAACTTAAATGAATTGAAAAAAATAGCTAGAGATACGAGCCTGGTTTTAGATGAGTGAAATGCTCAATAAAACTTGTAATGTTTAAAATAAAAAGAATCTAAAACAAAGACAAAGTTTTTCTACTTATTTCAGAGAGTTCGCTTTAATGACTACATCTCTCTATGGCTTCTTACAGATCACTGACTGTTACACAGTCCAACATGTACAAAGAAAACTTTGGTTCACTAATACACACAAGTTCACTTACTACACTATTCAATAATGCACATAAATCACATAAACTTGCTTAATACATAATGCACAATAAAACAATACAATAGGTCTACTTTAAGAATTACATTAACATTCCAGCACGTAGGCCAAACACAATTAACATTAAATTATCTTAATGGAAAATGGATTAGGAATTAACAACTTACACTAATCCTCACTTCCATAAACACAACTTACTAAATTACACAAAGTTGTAAAAGTACACATATTCATATTTCC
>JAQFYC010002587.1:0-24778 GCA_034694165.1 Tomocerus mixtus | reverse complement strand
GTTTTTTCAATGTCGGAATAAAATTTTTAAATTGCGAAAAATAGTTGAATTTCATGCACATAAAATTCCACAAATAAATTCAACTTTAGCAAACGAGTTACAATGCATGGATACGTTTTTGCAAATAATTTTGTTGGTTAAGTTTAGGCAAAAATGGTAGATTAAATTACATATATAATATGCCCAACAAAATAACAGAAAATATAATTGTAGTTATTTAGTGTTACATCATTATAAAATTACTCTGTTAATTGTATTGGTAAATTTCGGAATGTTTTGGGTTGTTAACGGTAAATGGTGGCTTAAATCGTCTCTTATTGATATTATTTGACCACCAGTTAGGTTGGTTACCCGATTTCATAAAGCGGGCTTGTTGGGGATTTCCTCCGAATTCCATGGAAGATCTTCCTTTGTAGGGAAGTGCACTCTGAAATTCAATCGAAATATCGTTGTTAGTTATCCTTTCGTTTGATAATTTCATTTACATGCATATTATGATATTTACTTTCTAAATGACATAAGTTTTGAGGCTGGTCATAAATAAGGGAATATTGAGAATTATTTCTGTTTATGAAGGAGTGAAGAAGTAGCGCAAATGGAGGAGGAGAGAATAATATAATATCAGATGCGGAATAGTTAGAAATAAAGAAAAATACAACTCAACAACATAATCACCGAGATCGTAAATTAAACGATCAAAAATTATCGTATGTAAGATAAGTAAGGAACAAATAATTCATAATACTATTTTAAAATTAGGTTAGTAGACAAGTATGGGATGGACTAGGTATTCATTTAACACCACTACTGCACTGTAGGTCATGCATAAAATAAATGAAGCAGAAACAAAAAATTATTATTACCCTTTGCCAGGAATAAACTTCACGATGACCAACACCTTTATTAGCATTGTCTTGAATGTAGGCATCTAGAGCGTCCATTTCTACAGTTCCAGATAGTCCTACAGGCTGCTGCAAGTAGTCAATTTGTTTAATGGTCTCCACCGCTGTATTTGTTAATTAAGCAGAAATCAATTATAGCTTCAACTTCAACGCATTTTTAAAAACCTTAGGTTTAGAAATGCAAAATTAATTTTCTGATCAGTGTGGTACCTACCAGGCATTGGAAGATAAGGAGTTTTTAACATGAATGGATTATTATTGAAAAGAAGTGGATTGAAATTGTTGTATAATAACGGATTTTGTAGTCCTCCTAAAGCCCCCAAACCAAGTCCTTGCATTCCTTGGTACTGTGGGTACTGTGGGTACTGCTGGTATTGCTGGTACTGCTGGTACTGTGGGTACAGAAGTTGTTGCTGTTGCTGGATCTGAACGCCCGAGAGAGAAGGATTGCCTAATCCTCCTCCGACGAGCCCTTGCTGTTGTTGAAGAGCTAGTTGTTGTTCTACAGTGAGCTGAGCAAAAGCTCCAGCAATAACTGCCAAAAATATGAGAAGTTTCATTGTTGGTGTTGCCTTGTGCAGTTGTAAATTCAAATTGAGCATTCTGAATAGGAATTGGGGACCTTTATATACACTTTTCCTGAAGGGTGTACTTAAAGGAAAGTGTAAAAACTTTCATTTCCCTTAGTCCTGTATGTGACCTGTTTCTCGGGCAAATAAATAAATGCTTGTTTTGTCTTCTTACAAGGTCAAATCGTAAAAAGAACTTTTCTTATTTGCTTATGTCAATGCTGTTACCTGTTACCTATGCACGATAACAAATAAACTATCAATCCGTGCTTGCAGCACAGTAACAGTATTTGCCGGGGATACTTATCCTAACCATCCTTATCCTCTCTTTTACCGTTTGTATTTGTGAAAGACATGTAAATCATAATGAAGTTTTATATGTATTACAATATTCTAACCAAGCTCTTTAAGCATGAGAACTGTAGCTCTATTTTTTCTAAGCAATTTCAAACGAATCCTGCGGTACATTGACAGATAAAGTCTATGTACTTAATATGCAAGTTTATTTTACTGCAACCTTGCTATTACTATATTTATTATGCATTAACAATGGGTAGTCTTAAAACTTATCGTAGGCTCTTGAGCAGATGTTGCATTATGTTTTGTACCTTAAAATCTCATCAATTTATAATAGGGTCCATGTCCATATCGATGTCATCCTAATTTCGTAGTAGTGATGTAACCTTCAGAGAAATCTCAAGGTACTCTATATTATGGTACCTACTGTAGCACAGCACAACCTGTTATACCACCGTACTAAGGTAGAAAGAAGTCATTCCCAGCATCGATAATAATCTCTTGAACGAAAATGGCATAGTTTTCTTTGTTCTTTCCAGGGAAAGAATGGCAGGCAGTACTAAGCATTGTTTTAAGTGAATATCTGTATCTGTAACAAACAATGTTACAGACATATTTATGATATTGACATTACAAGTATAAGGTCATTTATGACATAAAGATGTCGCATTTACGATACCTTTGAGATTAACACCCAAAATGTTGGAAAATAAACATACTAGATTTGCAAACCATCTAGCTTTACAATAAAATTTTGACACGTATTGATATAATGGGGAGGGTTTTAGGAATTTGGGGATTGACATTTAAATATAAATATCGCATGCAATGCAAATGAAATGACAAGGGATTTTGACAGATTTGAGAGCATTGGACGATTTTTGGGGCTAGTACTTCCTTGCTCACCCAACCCACCCAGAGACATGTGTGTTTATGTAAAATTGATTATTCTAAGTAGTTACCTACAAACCTGAAAACATTAGATCTTCATAGTATAAAGCATTCTGTATGACCGTATTACCATTAGTATATATCTACTGACTCAAGATCTTGTAATTCCTTAGAACTTGGTTGAACATTAAGAAAAGGACACCTGATTATCTGTCTGCATTCATAATGGGTATACATAAGTAAATGAAGTAAAGGAGGTATAAGTATACTTACCTTTGTGTATATGGACGTACGTTCAAAGAAACACAATAAAACCTTACTTACTTACCTTAGAAAGCGAAAAACACAAAATCCTTGAACTTGTTTACGTTTTCACTTTGTTATAGCCATTGTAGTTATGTAATGTGGAAAAATGGGTTTCACTCTCCCATAAGCTCTATAATAATATAGAAAGATTTTAACCTTAAACCTGGCGAAGGTCACTAAGGGACACCCAAGATAGGGAGCATTGTACAAACATGTCCTACTGCTCCACATCTACAAAAGCGTTTATCTGCTATAAAAGAAATATCTGTAATTTAAAAAATCTTGATACGCCCTTTTTTCTTGGATGATTTTATGTGTACTAAGTAAGATATTAAATATAATTGGGTGTGTACCAACATCCACTGTCAGTATTTATTATTACATAATCAGTAAATTGTAACTATTTATTAGCCTACATTAAATCAATTGTAGGTTCATTTTATAAAGTCATAGCTACATATTGTAGTATTCTGGGTGTGCTATATGCAAAGTCTAATGAACCGACGATTCAAAATTTATTAATATAATGGGGCGGATTCTGAGGCTTGATAAAACATAGAAACTGCTGAATATCGTAATACAAATGAATGGAATCCTAAAGATTTGGAATATTGGCTTATGTGCGGGCGGATGTATATACTGAATACAAATACTTAATAATTTGGTGTGGTCACTTACATCTCCATGTACGCGTAATAAACGACATCATTAGATTTTAATCTTTTATATAGTGACAAAAATAAGTATTTATTAATGAGTGTATAAAAATATTTGGAAGTACGGTATATATTATACTAACTAACCTATCCTTCTTTTATAGGTTTTATAAATATGAAACATTTTCAATCGCATAGTCTGTATTATCATTTTTTCTCAAGCTTTCTGGGGTGGAAGTAATGGAGTGCGATTTTCCGAGGTCCCAAAGTTTGGCTTTATTTTGAAAAGCTATCAAAAGGAAAAGCAAGCCGAGGATTCCTGAATAAATTCCATATACGACAAATGCATCTCTTATGTCCAAAGCAAATCCATGACCACTGGCAATGGTATATGCCAAAATGAATTGTATTCCAAACGCGAAAGCAGTATTAAGGCCAAAAATAAATGTTTCCGAGTCTTCATGCACACCTTCCGCAACTTCAGCACTGAAAAATTCAAATGAATACTTTCATACTGATAATTACAGTGAATATATGATGTGCATATTATATATTTACGTCACACACTAACCAGGACACTTGTTTGAATAGATATTTCAACTTACCTCACAATGATGATCATTACTTCAAATAACGTCTCAAAAATTACGTAGCATACATACGCTACATTCAAATCAAGTGTTTGCGACATTATTATTAATATAGCTCCTTGAATCAAAGAAATCGAACTCAGGTAGATTTCTCCATATTTAAACCACGGATATTTTATAAGGGGTATCCCTATCCCTAGGATGGCACCTGTTTAAGTACATAAACATGTCAGCATTTCAGTAGCTTTAATTTATCAACAATGTTGTTCTTACTGAGCAATCCTTGTGATGCATGTACAGCTCCATTGTACACATTTTGATGACTTTTCTCTTCAATTCGTCTCCACAAGGGCTCAGCATTGAGTTCGACTTGAAAATATACAGCCATTGCTACTGCCCACCATATAGACCACTTAAGAATGTACCGATTTGCATATGTTCTTTTGAATTCCGACCACAAAGCGGGGAGAAAAACTCCTAGACGGCCGATAAGACTTTCCGTGTCTACATTACTGTTACCATCTACTGAGGAATTTTTCTCTGATGCTGATAATCCAGCATCACTGCTACTGGAAATTGAGACACTGCGCGAAGTATTTGGTGATATTGCAAACGATGAAGTGCTCACGGATGAAGATATCGAACCACTTTTGTCCAAAGTGCCAAAATTAGCATTGGTGGTCACTTTAGGAAGAAGTAAGGCCATGAGAAAGGATAACCCAGTTCCACCAAGTGATAGGTAGTTTATTTGCTCCAAATTCAGGACTTTTGTAGAAAATAGGATTTGTCCGACTAATCCAGCTAGGAATTTTCCGGCGTGGAGAGCGCTGTGTGTATATGATGTGACTAGTTTATAATGACTTCGTTCCACCTTTGCATACATATACGTGAAGTAGCCGAGTTCTGATGAAACAGCAATAGCATTTACAACTTGACGTATCTATGCAAATACATAAAAAAATAACAGACTCGCAAACCTTTATAATGAATTTGTGGGACAAACAGTCAACAACTTACAATCGCATAGGAGTATTTTGTATATCCCCAGATGGTAATTGCCCACGATGCCATGAATAATATGGAACCAAAAATAATCACTGATTTATACCGGAGTGAATCCGTAATAAACAGAAAAATTAGCATACTGCCAAAGCTGGCAACGGTTGTAGAGGGAAGTATATCTTGAACTAACTATTACATTATTAAATAACATACATATAGTTAACTATAGGTTTATGAACAATATTATAAATATGGTAATAGGGATTGATATAAAATTAATAATATAAAGTGTTATGTTCAGTACCTCATTGAAAGTAAAATTTCGAAAATCCATGGCATAATCTACAAAAAATGGCTCCGAAGGACGAAATTCTCTAAACAATCCAAAGGCACACAGAATAATTGCAGTTCGTTTCCATTTCAACTTTTCCATGTTAAGTAAAAATGTACTAACAGTCTTGACTCTAGACTTATATGAAAAACTGATTAGTTAGTAACTCGCGTTTTGGTCTAGTTCGAAATTATTGGAGATTAAGTTGGGTAGAATTACGAGTGACTACTTCTTCCTCTATAGCTCCCTAAGGTCAATAACATCCGGTAGACTAAAAATATCCTGTTATAATTAATAGTTTAGAAGAGAATGTGTATTATAAATATGTAAATACATAGTACCTTTGTATTAGTCGTTTGAAAGTTAGATACATATTAAAAGCTTTTGGTCCATTAATCTTATTATCCCATGCAATAATGTACCTATTGATACTGGTACACCAAAGACCATTATAACCATCATAACTCTTCAAATTAAATGGAAAACTGTATTGTGTTATTGTGTATCAATTGTGCAAATATTTGGTACTTCCGATACTCTTCAACGTTTTCTTGCAAAGTAATTAAATGGGAATCGAACCGGATCAAGTAACATTGCAGATGCAGATATATGACAGATTGTAACACTATCTACAATATTGTGATGCATTTGCACTAAGTGTGTACTACGATGATCTGATTATTTACACAGCGTTAGTATTTACTTAATTAACAACCCCAAATGCGAATGCTAACAACTATAAAGCAAATAGCCAAATCCATGTTTTCTAATTTTTCCGTATGTGCCTGTGCGGTGAACGCGTAGATTACATAAAAGTATATAATACCCAAACATCTGGAATTGCAATCTCTGATAATTATATTATAAGTTTCCCCTTTCATAAAGGCATGAGTCCAGTATAGTACAAATGCAAACTTCACTTGTTTAACAAGCTCATGCAATCGCATGTTTGTTGCGTCAATGTCAATGACAGACGCATGAGTCAATAATCCATATAGTTATAAGTTAAGTACAAATATTTATCCATTATTGGCTGAATGTAAAATTGTCTTTGTTCTTTAGGGTTGTTGTTATTATGTTGTCATTGTCCCCAAATTGCGGTAGCGTACAATGCAGGTAGAGGGTCTTTATAAAATTATTCACCACCAAAAATACTACATATACACATCTACGCATAATAATGCGATATGTACCAAAATAAGATACCAAAATGTTATCTTTCATTGACTTCATAATATGATCATAAATGTGTGACTGGTAAACTACTACAAATTACGGTGAAACCTTTACATATAGTACATAAAACGATTTTTCCAGAATTTCAAAACCTACTTCTATATGACAATTAGCAGAAAATATGGAATTTAATTCATTCCAGTTCTGTACTTAAGGCCTCGACCAGAATGCTGACAACTGTATCCAAACTCTACACGACACGTCGAAAATTTTACCAGTTACCACACCAAAGAAAAAATGCATATTGACTGAATTTTTATTGATATTCTTTCCGGTCAATAAGCACACATAGAACATGATACGAAGACAAAACATTTTTTTTACAATTCAATTACTATTTTCTATTCCATTTGTAATGCTTAAAATATATTTCATAATTTGCTAATTCCGTATTCATGCATTATATAATTTATTACAGATATTTACTACCTATGTAGGTGGTTAGGTAGGTATAGTGTTATGAAATGGCTTTGGTGCACAAACATTGCGCATTACATATTCAGTATGTGTACTTATTTTAGGTTGTTTACCAAATCCGGTACTTCAGTACCCGAACCCGATTTACGTCTCTGGTATTGTTATTATTATTGTTGGTAGCACAAGTTTGGCCGCACCTCACAGGAACAAGGCTCCGGAAAACAACTCAATAGATCATGCAGTACGAGCCCTGACAATACACTACGCACGCACATACATACGGATATGTATGTATGTATATATATATTTATTATTGAAATGTGGTTTCTTCGGATGCGTATGCACAAATAATCCCAAGAATTGGAGCATTTTTTATTGTTATCTAATGCAATTAGTGGTGAATTGTTTGTAAATGTAATATCAACATTTCGCCGTAGTCAATTAATCCAATTACCTAGCTATACTATATTTGTTTTGACTTTTGACAGCGTAATATTCTTCTGAATATTGGTAGCTGAGTCATATTATAAACAATTTACGGTTGTATATTTGATACAGTTATACTGTCAGTCGTCTGATGAACTGTTGTTTTGATAAGGTTATCTCTGTTTACCAAAGCTTACCTTATACCTCATTTCCAGTCACCAGGATATGGATGAACACAGGGCACATTTTTAGACCCAGGATTAAATCAGCACAATTATTAGTCTATTTATCTTAAATAGTCCTACTATCTTCTCTGACTCACCCATGTTTACAATCAATATCCTGATATAGGATAGGACCCGGAACCGGAATGGCACTGTATCCTGTATTATTGTACCCTTACGCATAGACCCTGCCTTCAGGTTTTTATTTCACAAATACCATGACCATTAAAAGGTAAATGAAGTGCATCTGCTTCAGCAATGTTTTATTAAACTTTTATTACACACATAGAAATATAGAACCCATATAAAGATACACAATTAGAAAGCATTTAAGAAAGTTGGAAATGTATCTTTGAGCTCTAAACTGACACACAGGTTGTCACCAAACAGTTACGATAGACATCCAAATATGTGCTTGTGCTTTTCACCTACTTATTACTACAATTTGTAATTTATTTTTCCTTGCAATTTGCTAATTTGTGATATGATCTTAATAATTAGCGAAAACCAATTACAAAAAGGAGCATCACAATAGCAAGAAGCCCAAATATCACCACTGCCATGGGCGATTTCAAGATGCATAGTTCATTGGGGTTTGGTCTTTTGTGCATCTGTATTAGAAAATATTTTATTATGTAGTGCTACTTAAAGCATTTTGGGAATAACATTGTTTCTCAGAAAAGTGTTAAAGAACTTACAAGAGCCACGCAAGCTCCAAGGAGCATTGCTATCAGTGGAACAGGTAAAATGGTGTGAATGCTTAATCGATACACTTCTTCACTACTGCCAATTTCTCCGATTGGCTCTGATTTGTTGTGTTTTTTATCCCCCATAATGATCACGTGTACAGATCCACTCCAGATGAACCGAAAGAGTAATTGATCAGATTGATTGCAAAGGGAAACACTGTCGATTCCGCATTTTTTCATATATCCTCGATTTGTTCCTTTGATGATGATTTCAACTTTCTAAAATAGCCAGATTAGCGATGAAATAATAACATTATTGAGGTACAGATGATTGGACAAACTTTCTTTAAATGATATGGGATTACGTTATCGAGTCCAGAATCGTCTGTACTGGAAATAGTCATGACTGCGTGACCCATTTGATTCACTAAAGCATAATTGACAGGATCCGTTATAGACATGACACCGTTTTTGTCATGAATTGGCTGCCCTATTGATGTTTTGGTCAGTGCAAAGAAAACCCCATTTTTTGCATTGCACACATCATAGCATGAAAAGCTTCTTAGTCCGGCCAGATCTACAAACGAATTGCCAAAATCTTAATTGGGATAATTGGCAACATGCTAAAGTTGCCTGTTTAAAGACATTTAGTACTATTAGATATAAGATATGTTCTCTACCTTATGCCTATAAAACATATATTACCTATAAAACAACTACCTCATGACTGCTAATTATAATTACTGTACTTACTGACTGATTGCGATACATTTCTTCGTGGTTTTATGTAAAAATTATTTGTCGATGTTAACCATTCGTCAAATTCCAGGGAATCGCTGGGGGTCACTGTAAAGGTATGCAAATAATTTTATTCCATTTTAACCACGGTAGCAATAGAACTGTCACTATTACCTGTTTGGATTAATTCTTTCCTATTTTGGTTTAATCAATTATATACATTATAAGATTTATTGTACCTATTACAAACTAAAATTCTTTCGTTACATTAAAATCCAAGTTGCATTATTACATTACATAATGCGTGTAGATAAGATGTACAGTTCGATATTAGATTCAGACTTTTTGTAATAAATGCTTTTATTTAACGAACATACATTTGGAACTTGAATCAGTTGGAACTTCCGGAGGAAAGTCATGAAATTCTGAAATATCTCCAACTTTATTTGAGACCTTGCCAGTGACCAAATTTTGAAATTTACTGATGAGGCTAAATTTTGACGATGAATGATGCAACGATGGCTCTTCTCCTTGCCCTTAAAATTCAAATAGCTTTGTCAATATTTGGTGAAATACATAAGTGTTGTAGGTAAAGAAATATCTCAGGATAATACCCGAATATTCATCCCTCCATATACAAACTTTGTAACAGTTTGATCTGTCTTGAAATAATTTGATACACTACTTTACGTAAAGTTAGGCCACGTAAACTAGAGTTTAAATCTGTAATTAGTTTACATATACCTATACAGTATATGCGTAAAATACATGGTTGATATTCCTTGTCGTGTAGATCCTTATTAATGATATACATACCGTAAATCCTGTAATAAACACAGGAGTACATTATTTTTCTCCAAACTTAAATACACGGGAGGCAACGTGAGACAAGGGCAGCTAGCAGCCACTAAAAGCGCCTCCGGAGTATATTACAGAGTTTACGGTAGGCAGGGTCAGGGTATTTATTTAACTTTTTAAATTGCCTGTTACAGTTTAAAAATCGTTTTCTTTTACATAAGAATTCATATTCATACCTATTTGTGCCGTCATATCTGCGCTTGACTCCATTATGATATTATGATAGTCTTCTTGATTTGCCTATGCAGCCTAATGTTGCAGTAATCTGTCCGTGGTAATCCTGTACTATGCTGAATGCGGTACCGTTTTCTGACACAAGTATTCACAAGATAACAAATTCTTGGATAGAGTGAAACTTGGGTTGGTTGGAAAACTTGCTTTTTAGCACTAATTTCAGCAAAACTAAGCGTTTGCAGTTGGCAACGGTAACCGTGTCACACTATCAGATTAATTTTATTGCCTTCAAATTAAATTATTACTCTAAGGAATGCTGGAATGTTGAATATTTCTCTGGAGATTTTGTTCTTTTCGTCAAAGATTCAAAGATGCTTGAAAATACAGTGCTTGTTGAAATCCTTAGCCAAAAAAGCTGAAAATATATGCCATTGGATCAAATATGGCAAATGCTGTGTCCACATACTAGAATAATTTATGATGAATAATTAATGATCAATGCATTAATTGAAAAAAGGGTGGGTATGAGTATTGTTGCATTGAAGAAAAATAAAGCTGACATATTTGCGCAATTACTCCTATACACAAAATACTCGTGGGAACAATCCGAGTACTGTTATTTTTGTATAACTTTATTATGTCACGTATTAGTCATGTACACTCTATAGGATTTCTAGGAATGCTAATATGCTTATATTATTATGACTAATGACGAATTGCCCATTTAAAATGTAGATTTCAAAAGGCTTACACAATGAAGGGGGCCAGGGTGTATACAATTACAACCCAACCAAAGCTTTAACGGACATCACAGCCTGCATCTTGCAAAGAGGCTAATTGTAATAATGTGTTTACCTAGATTGAAGTACAAATATATCCGTATGTATTGAGATCAGGAGTAAAGTGTCTATAATAATCTATTCATTTAAATTACATTTAACTCCACTGTTTCATTGAACTATTACGTATTGTGTAGCTACTGCATATTACTAGCTTGTAGATGTCCGATAAACTACTGTTATTATAATTATGGCGGATGCCGTATGATTTTAGATATTTTTCTTTACATACTTTAGTTCTATTCAGTTTAATGGTGGATGTCTTCAAGAGCATTTACACATTATGATCTCGTTTAAATGTTCACTTCAGATTGAGAGCCAATTCCCGGAAATACATTCTTAATCTTGCAACCTGTTCGGCAATAACCGTGAGCAAATAAAAATATTATACATATTTCAATTCAATGTAAGGTCGTGGAATTGTTGATTTGCTATTGCTATTTGCTATTGCTACATAGTATATAATGATTATGTAGTAGTGTCATAATTTTTGCATCATTATTGGTAATATCGTTAATGTCATATGGAATGGATGGTAAATTATTTTATAGAAAGTTACGTAGGCAAAGTATTAACGGGAATGTACACGCACTCAAATTTTTAGGTGGGTAGTGATTTATTCGATCATTAGCCATAAAATTACTAATTTAACTAATAAAACTTTCAATCACTAAAATGTAAAGGTATACTGTATTGGAAGGAATATTGATACTAGACACTAGGTGTGTACCCAGGTATTTATCTACGTTAGGGAATAATTGATAATGTCATTTCTATTTCTATTTGGCAGTTCTCCAGTCTTTATGTCTCAGAAATGGCACCGGGACAGTTAATTTGTAACGTTTGTATGAAATTATTTAGGTTAAATTCTTGAATAACCTTTCTCATCCTGTTTTTCAAATAAAAAAATAAATCATTAATATAAATGCATATATTACATAGGTGTAGGTATACAAATATCCGATAAGCTTCCTCCGCCGTTAATTAAGCTCAGAACGTATCTAAAACTAACATGTACTATATGTATGTAGTATATCTTACATTGGCATATCGAGCAGGCCGTGCTTTCGAGCATAAAATTTGGCAGAGGACAGTTCGGGTAAGCGTACAGTTTCTTGGATGGATTTCACAGTGAGCAACTGCAAGATATACAATATTTTTATAAAGTACTACATACATTCACACACAACAAGGAAATATCAAATGTGAATAAGTACCTAGACCTACTACCTACGTGAATAGTTAAAAAAAACGTAAAGAAAATAAAGAAAATAATCGTACCCCTCCAATACAACACAAGCGAAGTTTTCTTAGGTTTCGACACTTGGACACGCCGAACACCACAGATGCATCAGAAAGTTTTTGAGAATCCAGCTCTAATATTTTCAAATCTAAATAACATGGCAATTTTAAGAGTTTTTGTAATACCCATATAATGTACCTAAATAATAAAAATACCAACTATAAATAGGTAAAATGTAAAAGTAGTAAGAGATTTGTTAATGAACATACTATGTAAATCCCCAATGAATGGAAGCTGTCTGAGAGAGTAGGCAGTTTTCTGTAAATTGACAATGACATCGACATGTTTGGTAACAAACGGTGGTAACCCACAGACTCCTTCGTCAGTAATGTCATCCCCTCCAACCTTAAGTTCTTCCAGGCGAGGCAAATTGAGATAAATGCTATGTAAAATTTCGTCCGTAGTATTATCAAATTTTATGCTTTTTAAATTTCCAAACCCCAGAGATAATTTAGAAGGGACGGCTGTGGTGAACATTGAGCAATTGTCGAACGTAATTGATGTGACACCATTAGGGTGAGAATTTACTTCGATGAGATTTGCAAATCTGTCGACATCCATTCGCTTCAAAACAAGCGTCTTAAGAGATGGAAGTTTTGTAAACTTTAATGATCCTTCATATGACTCAAGGGACAAGCAGCTAAGATTGGGCATCGTAGAGTAAAACTCAAATTGTTTGCAGTTGCTACTTGCAGGCATTGTATCCAAATGGAGAGTTTTGAGTGTTTTTGCGTAGATTGAGAAAAATAGTTCTAAAGTACCCCATTGGACATTTGATAGAATCTCAAGGTAGCAATCTTCCAACATTGGAAATTCTTTGGCAGCTAATAAAATTAACTGATTATCGCTAACAGGCATTAAATATTCCAAACTTTTTACATTTTTTAATTTTACATCAGGATGAAATATAACATTATTGATAAGGATTTCTGATAATGTCATATCCTGGTTCAAATAATCGCTGGTAAGTCCAAATATCTGGTATGTAATTTTTACTAATGTTTTTGCTTCGATTATTAAATTCCTGACTACTTCATCAACATTTACGACAATATCATGCCCAATTATCTGTAGACAAAGTGTTTCTAGCTTTGGTAAATTCATTGGAGCTCTCTCAAGTTTCTCTGTCAGGTCTTTGTCTTTGACTCCAAAGGATCCACTAAAAATGAATGATAATATTTTTAAGTTTGGTAGAAATTTTTCGTTGAGAATCTCTTTGAAATGTCTTTTTCCAAATTGCGACTCTTCCAGACTCAAGTGTAAAGACTTTACTTGAGGACCAAATATCTCTAAGAATACATCTATTATTTCGGGGTGAAAGTTTTCCAACATTTCACGCTGAATGGAAACGAAAAAGGTGAACGTACTATGCGGGTAAGGGGAATGTATTGTTCCGTTAGCAGAATATCGTGATACATATTCACATATATCTTTCACATTATTGAAAAGTACTGTTTTCTTTTTGCGCAAAATACGACAAGCCTCTTCATCCCATTGTGTATTCACCAAGCGACAGCTTTCCAAGTCAGTTACTCCCAAATGATTTAAAATCTCCGTCAGTATCTTTAAAAAAGTAAATAACAACATAATGTCCATGAACCAATTCATATACTCCGTATTGGGATTTTACATGTAATATAGGCTGCATGAACACCATGCAAATCGAAAACAGTTTTAATATTTCCCATTTATACTCCTATAGATTGCTTATTATTTTGATATGAAACCGGAGATATCAGGTTTATAGGGATACAATTGAAACAGAATGTCACTTGGAATTTCTTACATAGAAATACACAAATGTACGTCTAAATACAAGTGCATTGTTTAATGCTTGCAACAATACTTCTATTAACGCATGCAAATTCTTTGTTAAAACCTCACTGTGCTGTGTAAGTAGGTGTTAGTCATTTGATAGGTATAATTTTCAAACAATAATAACAAAATACTTGACTTAATTACATGTATCTTCGCATTCCGTTAAACTTAAGCTGTTGTTGTAGCAGTATAGGACATAACAGGCAGTAGACATGAAATGATGATACATTGCAAAAATATCTTCTTGATGGTTAACGCAAATGCTAAATTCCCTACTTCCCTACACATGCACACAAATACTATAATGGTGCAATAGATACCTACAGCTACAAATAAATATTTTTAAGCTGAAAAATATTAAAGTAGGTACTTAAAGGTAGTTTACCTTAGGGACCAGAGTTGGATTGAAAAGGCAGCCTTTGGACATTTTCAGAAGTATAAATACTCTTCACCTCTTCCACTGACAACTGACTAAATAGTAAATTGTGCAGTTTTATCCTGCAAGTTAATTTAAGACATTGATGAGAAAATCGATACGCCTTTGCACCGAAAGCAGCTGCAATATTCAATCTCGAGATCTAGTCAACCTCAACCTCGGCAAAGTCAGCAGGAACACAGAAACCAACATTACATCACAAACACAGAAGCCAGCAAGCAGAATCAGATTAACATTAGCATAAAGTTGTTCTGGTTTCATCGGTTCTTTTACTTCTGTAAATTTAGCTCGCCTATATACTTACTAAATCTACTACATACGATTAGTTTAAGCTCTGGGATCGCGCATGAGAAAAAGAGAACACAATATTTATGTACCGTGGTGGTTACATAATACTAATACATTATAACAAGCCTAATACAAGCCAACTAAATTAAGTATACGGTAATTGAATTCAGAAGTATTTGTGTCTTTGCACACACGCGTACATAAACGCAGCTTCTATGTACATATTCTACATATTATGTAAGAACATGAGCTGATTTGCAAAATAGAACTCGAACGCACAAACATCACAGAAGCGGTATTATTGGTAATGCATGCTTGGAAGTTGAGACAGAATGACAGGACTACGACACGAAGGTGTACTGTACATATTCTTTACCACTACTGCACTGCATTATGTATAATAATGCATTCTTGTATTCTGTATTGTATAAATAGTATTACAGTAGGTAGTAATAATAACTATAAATATAGTTACGCATATAGGTAAATAAATAATGTTTATATTTGTATATACTTGCTAAATACATGATCTATGCACAATGGCATCATTTTGCAATCACTAGAATAGTACTACTGATAATGTGTGCTGTAAATGTTTCCCTATGTACCCGCCTGTCTAGTGATTGCAAGTTAACCGTGCAAGACTGAAGTTAATGGACTTTGAATGGAACTGATCTCATTTACTAGTATAGATCTATGCATAATGCATACTTATATATAGTAATACATATAAAGATGAAGTACGAAACATATATAAGCACAACATTTGGATGTTCCAAGCAGTGCTTGTTTTGACTAGGCACTTTGTGGACCGCATTCATTCTAAATACTGCAATTTTTTGTGTACTGGCTACGTAAATACTAAGTACTACTATAGGATGATTATAACTGAAGCGAAGCCTGAAGCTAAATAATAAAAATCTTGTTTTGCCTAAAGAAAAAATCGTACAAAATGCATCACGAACAAATATCGGATTCTATAAGCCAATCTTGATATAAAGTTACAGAAAATCAGAATTTGATCCGACCATCAATGTCGAACCCAGGGCAAACTTACCAATAGCTAAATAATGGTAGGATTCTTGACAAGACGAAGCTCTAACTACCTAGGTAGTCAGAGTTCACATTTTCTGGAATTTCCCCCGTTTCAATACAAACCTGCACATTCATCGATATCAATGGCCATATTGGAAAAAAAGCTTCCTTATATAAAAAGTTGATGCTCTAATTGTAAGACTACTGGTCAAAGTGTAACTACTAGTACCACATACATATTATATATTGCCAATATGAAAATATTTATTATGAAAGTCAGCTTGTGGGTAGCATTACCATATTTTCCCAAAATAACATGGGCAAAAAAATCTTGACTTTCTAGACCAAGTAAAGTATTTATACTGGTGGAAGTTTACAATGGAGAAAGTGTAATTATTGATGATCGACTACATGCTTAAATACTAAAGCCATATTGGAGAAACAAGGATTGATAATAAAGTATAATAATAAAGTAGAGTTTTTAATTTGCTTCAGATTTTGACATTAAATTACCATAAATTCAATTAAACATAGTTGATTAACAAGCGATAAACTCAGAAATATTTGTCTGCCGTGGTTCTGTGAAATTATACTTTACGGCTGTATGTGTGCAATGTATACGCAAGTACTACAACTAATTAGCGGTTAAAGGTGGAATAATTCACAGGAATAATTTCATTCATTCATGGAAAATATTTTCATTCATATATTCCATGATTTGATCAGCTTTTTTGGGGAAATGAGCAAGAAGCCACTTCTGCCCCTTTTCAAATGATGAGTTCCATGCTGATTTATGGTCACCTAATTTTGTTGTGAAAAAAGCCAGTGACATAGCTGTGGCGACAGAAGTATCAGCCCATCCCTTGTCTCGGCCAACTAACAAAGAAATGATAAATATAATATAGAAACACCCAAGCAATGTAAAAGAAATGATATTGGGATTGGAGCTACTTGTGGGATTACCTTGACGAATATTGTCCAAATCTTGTGACAAAAGAGCAGTCAGTATTGGAGAGAGCTCAAATGATCCATTTGGTGTTTGGAGGTTGATTAAAATTTTGCTTACATCTTTGTCAGAGACAAGAGGTTTGGGGGGATTGGCATTTGCAAAGGTAACTAGAAGTCATATTAAGTATTTAAAACGGGAATGTACAATGTAAATAAACAAATATGTAAATATGTGCATAATATATAAGAAATATTGCGTTTATGAGTGTACAAATAGGTCCTACCCTTTTTCCTGTCTAGTGATGGAGATCGAATTGCTGCCTGACCTGAACTAGGTTTTTCACGGGTTGCAGTTGCAGGTTTCTTCAAAGTGGAAGAATAGCTGGGAGTTCGATTCACGCCAGCAGATAGTGGCTTCAGGATATGATTTGTAGAAATGGGAGACGGCTTTCTGTGCGAAGTAGTAGTTTTGGTCTTTTTGGGGGCTTGTGATTCCTTGTCATTTAGAAATGGAGCAGGAGGTTTAGATAGGACAGCTGAAGAAGTCTTTGCAATAAGATTCGCTCGGGATATTTGCAACTTTGTTGTCCGGGGTTGTGAAAAATTGAATTTTTTCGGTGGAGCCGTTGGCTTGTCATTGGTAAGAATCAATTTGGAGGATTTCGATTCTTCGGTTGTTTTATCCTCCTTATTTTTTGATGCGTCCTCTAAATAGGATACGCTAGTGGCAATATCCGTATTCTCTACTACGAGCAATTCATTGTTTTGGTCTGCATCAACACTTGTGGAATCATCAATATTAACAATGGATTTCTTGCTTTCAATGGAAGTCCCTGCCTTGTCATGAAACGATTGGAAACTTTCAATAAACTGATCTTGATTTTCCAATACAATCTGAGATGATCTCTTGGATTTTTCCAGTTGAGACGATTCCTCGGATTCGGCCTCTTGAGATGATCCCTGCAATTCTTCATTTTTAGATGATTCCTGCAATTCTTCATTTTTAGATGATCCCTGTAACTCTTCATTGTTAGATGATCCCGGTAACTCTTCATTTTTAGACGATCCCTCTAATTCCTTCTGATCACTTGATTCCTTCAAGTCTTCCAGTTCAAAACTTTCTTCTTGTGATTCAGTAAGTTGGTGAGAGTCCCTGGACTGGACTGCGATATCTTCCTCTGTATCTATTTCTGTATCTGCAACTGATGCCTCAAGTAAAGGATCTTCGATGAGGCCTTCATCTGCTGCAATAGTATCTTCCATTTTTAAATCTTTCGTCTTACGAAGTGTATCTGGATATATATTTTCTCGATATACAGCAAATTCTGAATTCTCAGTATTGTTTGAAGATTCGTAATTTAACTGCAATTCGCTGTCCTTAGAGGGTTTCTCAGTTTCCTTAGCTACATTGTTTGTAGGTAAGGAAGTCTTACTAGCAATGTAAGAACTTTCAAGTGTTTTCATAATGGAATAATCCACTGAACCTCGGACGAAACGAGGCTCTGATTTTCGAATATTCACATTACTGTCATCCTCGTAAATGACCCCTCCAAAATCATCCAACTTGGGTCTTTGCTTACTCCGTTTAGGAAGCACAGACGAGGACGAGGTGTTAATTGGTGCCTGGTCTAAATTCATTTGTTCAGCACTTTGGTTCCCGTTATTGTCATTCACTTCTACTTCAGACTTCTTTATCAACAGTACAAAATCATCAACCATATCAGTCGAGTCTCCAGAGAATTTTATTTGGGCTTGAGTCCGACCTTTCGATGTCGGATCTTCAAATTTTCCAACTACTAAAATTCCTGGGTGGCTTGGGCTTTCTAAGGAATCGATCAATCCCTTAATACTGATGTTCACTTTTATTGACAACTGAGCTGCTGCAGAAGTATTGATTGTATTATTGCCCTCAATATATTTTTCAGAATTCGCTGAAATTTTGGGCACAATTGCTTTGGGAATTAGGAACCGTAGAACATTTGAAATGCTATGGAGTTTATACTCATAGCCAAGACGAATTTGAACTGAACTGCCAGGATTCATTGAGCATATTGGAATCTATTTCATAAAAAGCAAAAATTCATAACTTTGTATGTATGTTACTCGTATATACATTGTTAGGGATGTTGTTAAAACTATTATCATCGCATTGGTTTACTAAGAACGAAATAGCTTGGTCAATATATTAGTTAGCCACTTGGTAAGTTACGAAAAATTATTGCACATTGCCCAGGTAATAAACAAGACCATTTCCTTATGAGGATGAGGATATGACCATTTTCAACAACCAATTTCCCATTGTGTTCATTCACCTTTCTGCTTTTCCATGAATATGCTTATGGGCATGGATCGGCATGGATATTAGTTTAACCATGATTTTGGCACAGAAACCGAATATGCCAAGAAAGGCTTATAGATAGGCTTAGGTACCTAGTAGTATGTTAACATAGTATGATAATATTAAACAAACGATGACCTTAAAAATTGCAGGTTTATTTCCTTGTACAATCCATTTTAGAAATTCGATAATCCCAGCCGAAACTCCTGAAGAAATGTGATCTTCTTCATCTCCTATTTCATGCTTGCTAACATCCTAAATGAAATCAATTTTATAAAGATATACAGGCTAAGATTGCGTAGGTGGCCAGTTACTCCATTGGAGGTATTATTATAGAAAATATTTTTTGGGGAACGTACTCTCACAGACACTCCGTCAATATCAGCTTTGAAGTTCATAAATGTTCCACCATCTGGATGTATGGGAAAGCCGTATTGAACATCCATGACTTCTTCTGATTGATTTTCGTATACTTGAATAATTTTTACTTTGGCCATATCATCGCTCACCGTACTTCTTACTTCGACAGAAGTTAAAGTAACCAATTGATATTCATTTTCGCTTTTTTCATTTCCATTGTAACTTTTCTCAGTGGTACCAATTAATCCATAACCTACATCTTCGCCATATTTTTCTAATCCTGATTTTGATGTGCTGAAAAATTATTCAATGAAAATATTCAGTGTGGTCCGTCGTTCGTTCACATGGTTTATTTCTCTCCATTACATGACAATACTGTCTTTTGGCGAGCCCTACATAAACTAAATACTATTGCAATTGCATGTAGTAATGAGGCAAATGGACAGTTCCTTCACGATATATATAACCCCAAATGCTTAATGGTACAGGGGCCGAGCCGTCATTTTGCCATCCAGTTGTCATTTCAAGTCGCCTAACGCCTACCCGCAGTTTATACATAATGAAAGCCCACTATCCAATAAATGTTAAGGGCAATATTAATATTACTTGGTCTTTGACCGAACTGTTTCATGATAATTAATAATTTGGCTAGCCAACTGACCTGGCCCTGTAGAACTACTAGTCTTTACTATATATTATCATCACTACTGCTACACTAATTGCAATATTTTCGTAAACTGTATTTACGTTGAGTGTTTCATCAAATGAGCTGCATGCAAGCACAAAGAACCTAATGACAGCATCCTTTTTATCTTGAGAAAAAACACTGATTTTCCTTCGTCCCTCCGTTCGTGTAGTATTTGTACTGCAAGAACAAATTATCACATCTTGTAATGTATTATTCCAGTAGTTGTGCAAAAATAAATTATAATATATTCTAATTAATAGGTATTCTTAGTTATCGTCTTACTGAGAAGATTGTAGATTCCGAAGTCCCTGTCCTCGTCCTAAGTCCTAGTCATAAAGGTGTGGTGATTGCTTTATACACGAGATTTGAGAATGATAAATATATGCGTACACTCCTTTAGATTTGGCTAAAGTACACGCTTTACGGCAAATCAAATCGTTTCATTTACTAAAATTCATATAGTTATGTAGTATGTATGTATAGTTATAAAGGAATGATCTAAGATATATACGTTGGGCAGTAAATGTTATTCTTTAAAACGCTGCCGTTTAGATTCCAAAACTGCAATTATTTTATCGGATAGTGTTTTCTTACAAATTGCATTTTACATTTCGGATTTCGAAATACCATGTTCCCATTGATTCATCAATCCATCCTACTCCGCAATGTTCAAATGGGAAAGTGTAATCTATGATAAAAGTTATCACCCCCGTTTCTTTTCTTCCACAAGCAGAATGAATTCACATCTTGTGGACAAGTTTTAAACATTTATACCCCAAAAGACATAGTAATTCATTCGAAACCTTATTAGGTTAAGTTTAAATAAATTGCAAAAAGGTAACGTGGTGCGTGGGTTGGCTTGGACCTTAAAATTTGTCACAAGCAAGCACATAACTTTTTACACAGGGTCTCACGCTTATAAATACAAATTATTTACTGTCCAATTATACATTCTGAATCCTTTATGTTTATGACTATCACGATCACGACTATAATTTCGTATGTGGCATTACCGTAATAAAAATTTGGAATAATAAAACCATTATAAAATATGATAATAAAATAATACCGATAATGGGTGTAAATCTGTAAATGAGCTAAGTGTGATTTCAAATTACAATGCGAGTGCAGTCTTCGGCTTGTTATTACGGTATGGGTAACAGTGGTAAAGCCTATAGCAACGATATATCTAAGTAATCTAAGTACTAAAACTGTTCCTCCATGGGGAAATAATATTATAGCTATAGCCTACTTTTAGACGGTTATGTATTTATAATTTAATTTGCTATTTATCCACGGCTACTGGACCTAAAGACAGAATTTATTGTTTTTGAAAAGATAAAAATCTCCTTATTTTACGAACCCTTCTTTGGACTACCCTTATCTTCATTAATCGAGTAGAATTTCAAGGATTGACCGTATAGTATAGTAAATACATACATTCAGCACTGAAACTCCAATTTCAGAAATACTATCATGAAAATGCTATTTATCCGCACCGAATAACTAGTAATAGGAATGGAGTATCTGTTTCATTGCAAATACACATTTTGGATAAAAAATATTACGATGAGCTTTTAGCCCAGAATTTAAAATGATTACATGGGTTGGTTTTATTGAATCTCTTTAACATATACATTCAGTCATAGTCAATTAAGCAAGGGGTTATTGTAGCATTAGACTTTAAAGTAGAACTGTATGGGGTAACTTATCTTTACAAAAACTTAAATATAAATGATATAAATGACATTAAAACACGGAGACTTCACATTTAAGAATTGAATAATTGTTAGACAATTCGAGTTCGTATAGGTACTTAACAACTTAACAGTATATTATAAAAATGCATTACACCAGTCACTTAGACACTTGTAACATTGGGATGCATGATGGGTAGATGCACCGCAAGCTTCCTTCAGCCACAACATAAATAGTTCTTCATTTTTCTTCAGCACTAGGAATTGACCAAGCATTACATATGCCTGCAAAATATTAACATAAATTATTTAGTCTTTATTACTTTTCAGTGACGATAATAATATAAATCAATATTTCAACATTAGTACGTTAATTGTAAATATTACAAACTAATTTAACAAAACTAAGCAGTATTCAATATACATGTTTGTCTTTTAATTTCTGAGTGATTTCTCTTTACGTACTTGTCCCAACATACCACTCCACCCAAGCGAAACCCAGATTCAAAATATAATAATTGTACTTGGCTGATTTATATTTTTTCGTTTTATTATATTATAGTGAAATCGGAATCAGCTACATAATTATGCTAAAAAAGAGCACGGCGTGGAAGAAAAGTTTATCATAGTCGTTTTTGTTAGTTTTGTTAATGCCTTCCTTAATTTGTTTATACGTAGCTGTAATTAATACAATTTTCAATTTGAATTATTTATGCCATAACAAAATGATTATGATATAATGTCCGATGATACATCTTTAAGGTAGATTTGAAACCCAAAAGTTGCTACAGAGAATTTTCGGGGACACGGACATATTTTAAGCTACACAGTAGCTTGATACCTTGTTGAACCTAGGGTGCACTGACATAGAAGTAAAGACAGGAAGACACAAGACACTTAGGATTGCATTGGGGCCTAATGAATGCCTAAGCTATTATCTCGACTCGACCTTTTTACCTAACCTTTAAGTGTTACACAAATACATAAAGTACACACGCTATTATTTCAGATGACATTACTATTACTAGTATTACATAAAGGCCCGATACGGCATACGGCTGTTTGGGGACAGCCGCTTTTTCCAAGTTTCTGGGATTTGCGCTACAAAACCTTGGGAAAATTTTTATTGCATATCTGGACGCTAACCTAGCTTTTCACATATTATGATTTATTCATATGCTTTGTGCTTTTTACACCAGGATGTATCAAGAAGGATGACTAAATATGGCGAATGCGGAAATAGATTCTTCCTCTCATCCAGGAGGGTGGAGGATGAGGCAGGGGAACAGGGGACGAGTGAGGAAATAGTATGTACCCCCGAAGAGATGCTTGACTTCCCCCTGCATAATTGAGGAGTTTGCAATGGGCCCGGTTAAGTGGCCTGCGCACTGCACTCATTCTATAACAAAAAGGTGAGTGCAGTATAACAGTACAGTACAGTCCCCCTGTATACCCATTCCCCCCTCTATTAGTATTGTTATTAGGTTAGGATAGTTTTTTTGCGGGTGACTAAGCCGACCGGCTCACCCGTGTTCTCTTCTCATTTGTGTATTCCTAGAAAAAATCTAACCTTCTGCTGTGCCCCCTGACCATCAAAATGCTCACATAGGTTCCTTTATTATTATAATTCCGGTTTGTCTCGTTTATAAACCGAGAATGCCGGGAATCACATTTTCGTCATCTAAGTCCTTGGCCCCACCCACCACTTGGACTGTCACAGATGTGGGATTCCCCTGACTGGGGACTAGCGCACCTGGATTCCTCACTGGCTAAAATACTAGTATATTAGGCAAACCCAGCTGAAACACAGCTGAATCTGTCTTTCTTACTTAACTTATGTGAAGTCAGCCAGTTGTTGCTTTCTTTCTACCTTGCGTCCGTCAAAAGGAACGAGAACAAATTTTTGTAAAATACTGATATACTTTTGGAGTACTTACTCTATCAAATCCTTGAGCCTCTAATCGTTTCCCATAGGTAGGTCCAATGCCGGCAATTTCCGTGACAGGTTTTTCACCCATCGACTCAAGAACGAAATTTCTATGTTTCTGAGACGTGGATCCCATCTTTTAAACTTTTCGACGGCGTTGTCTGCGAAGAAATATGTGGAATTGAATTACTACACATACACAAGTAATGACAATAACGAGTTATTTAACATAAATCATAAATTCAAATTGTAAACATGTATGTTTATAACAGGCCGGTACGAATATTAGCGTAGATAAACAATAAATATTATGGCCTTTCTTGAATTAGCCGTTTGGCTTCTCGGTCAGGGGGACCGGTTAGGTAAAAATGTTAGTATTATATAAACTTTAATACGTAGGGTTAAGATAATAGTGGCAATTAAAAACAAAACTATGACTCACCTGAATATCCTTGTACGAATTACGGTAATTTGCAAAACAATCTGACAATTAAATGAACGTAGTCTTTAACTTCTCGCAGAGGAAAGAAAGATCAAATTGAATGGGAAAAAGTATATAATAAAGAGGCGGGAACCTGGACAAGATATTAGCGAAGAAAGAGATATTAGCCGCTTCCTTATTGGCCCTCCACAAATTCACTTACTACGAGCCTTTTGCTCACGAAAACGAATTCAGCTCAGAACTTGGCAACAAAATAGTGATGTAATAAAACACGAAATAGTTTCACACAAGCATATTTAACAGCTTCTATTATTACCAGTCGAAGTCGACGAAGACAAACGCATAAATACATT